>JAPYZI010002983.1:0-20138 GCA_030523105.1 Ophioninae sp. A BG-2022a | reverse complement strand
TTTTTTTTTTTTTGTGGTTTTATTAGACAACCTTTGTTTGGGTTTGTTTGGGTTCGTGACACAACGTTTTTTTGGTTTTGTTTTACAACCTTTGTTTGGGTTTGTTACACAACGTTTTTGCTTTGTTATACAATCTTGGTTTGGGTTTGTTTCGGTTCGTCAGAAACGCGTCAAAAAAACTTTAAGGTTATAACCTTAAGGTTATAACTTTAATTACGAAAACATAACTTTAAGGTTATCGTAATTAAAAAAGAAAAAAAAAAAGAAGAAAAAAAAAAACGATTATCGAGGGCGAAAAAAAGTTGAATCAAACAAACAAACCCAAACAAACTTCGTACATGTATAACCTCAAAAATAATCGTTCAGCGTTGTTCTCTACTCGTAATAAATCTTGAAAATGTTGAATAAACCAATATTATTTTCAAACAATAAAAAATCCAATTCTTTCGAACTCCCTGGACGTATAATCTGAAAAGTGATCGTTTGTCGTCCTTCGCGAAGCAACGACGGACCGAAAATGATAAGGTTTCGATAGGTCCAGCAAGGTACAATTAGACATCTAATACCGAAGAGCCAAGCCCATCTTTACTCAGTTTCTAACCTCATCACCCTTATTCTCGTTGCATGTTGCTTTCACCTCGGGCCACTTTTTTTTTTGTAGCTTGATCGTGTCAATTTCACCTAGTCCCTGATCAATTAGCGAGACCGACCCTCCGTGTATCCAGGATTGATGACCGCCCCGAAAATTCTTATCTCGTACTCGTTTACACGATCTAAATAGATCCTCTAATGGACGAAGACACCTCATATCCTCGTTACACTTCGTCACCAAGGAACAACAATTTTCTTAAAATTATTCAATAATCGAGTCGTTTCATTTCAGACATTTGCAAATTTCTCGTAAATATATGGTTTTGTTATAATAATAATAAAATCGTATTAACACGTTACAATAATAACAAAATCGTTATAACGTATTATTATAATAACAAAATCATCATAAAATGTTATAATAATAACAAAATCCTAATAAAAATAATAATCCAAATAAAAAAACAAAATTCTAATAGAAAAATAACAAAATCCAAATTAAAAAATAACAAAATCCTAATAAAAAAATAACAAAATCCAAATAAAAAAATAACAAAATCCAAATAAAAAAACAAAACCCTAATAAAAAAATAACAAAATCCAAATAAAAATAATATATTATTACAATCACACGTTCTGATAATAACTTCAACCCAAACAAAAAAATGCTTCAAAATTACCCAATGATAACAATAACAACCTAACCTCCAATGACCCAATCCTAATATTTTGTATTAACAATTTATTAAAAGAATTAAAAAAAAACAAAACGATTATGGCAATAACGCCCATCGAGAAGAAAAAGAACTCCACTTGGGTTAACCTTCACAAGTGTATGATGCTTATTCACGCGACCCAACAATAATTAGTATTGGTATTAAGGTGGATCGAGGCGTGACTCTTCCCTCTCGGGAATCATGTTCGTGCGTCATACTTATATTCGGGATGAAAGCAAAACTTGCGTGGTATCTTCGTTATCTCATACATTCTCAGACGTCATTTTTTTTTCTTCTTCTTCTTCTTACTACAGAAAAATTCTATTATGTCCGATCCCGTTACAACAGCTCTCCAGTTTCCCCTACTCGAATCGCATACAATTTATCGCTTTGAAGTTTGCATCCTTCGGTTTCAACGTTAATAAATATTTTTAGGATTCTGTATCTCCAAAGGAAAAAATGTAATCCTTGTAGGATCGCTTTTTCGTCCGTACGTCCGTTTGTCTGTCAAGAACGTTTATCTTGGGAACTCATGGAGATGTAGAGTTTAAATTAAAATCATATAATCTGGTCTATGGTTTCTTCAAGCTCTCAAAAATACAAATTTCTAAGATAATGTAAAAATAAAATCCGGCCTTTTATGTCGCAAAAAAAAAACAAATTTAATTTAACTCTTAAGGGAATCAAAATTTATAGGGTTTTTTTTTCGTTGACCTAGAACTAGTAAATTTGACTAGTAATAACGTATTGTAATAGAAGTATAGGGAAAAATCTCGAAACTATTCATTTGTAATTAAATCTTTGAAAAAACTTGGAAAAAACTGCGTTATTGGATTTATGAACTATTTATAATATGTACTTGAACATTTTTTTTCGGAACCCTCCGTAAGCTCGCATTTTCCCGAGTTTTTTATTTTTATTTTTTTTACTTTACAAATTTTCGTACGTGGACACGAAAGAGATATAAAAAGTCTTTCTCTTTTTCTCTGCCATGTGGAGAATAGAGAAAATCTGCTTTAATTCGAACTGTAGGAACGTTTCGTTCATCCCCCAGCGTTAATGGTAATTTGATCGTTGTTTACCGTGTTCTCTCAAAAAATGCCGCATTGCTGCGGTCGTTAAAGCGCACTTTTAATCTATATAAACTTGTTTGGAATTCTGATTTCACCGGAAGTAAAAAAATGGCCGGTCGTTTTGCATTTTTTTTTTGTACAATATTGTTAAATTTGATTCGTGTATTTACGGATATTAAACCCAAACTTTCGAACCCAAACCTACATTTTCATTCCTTAATCAGTTTTGTGGACAAAAAATTTTTACAAGTCATTTTTTTTTTACTTTTTTTTTTACCATCGAAGTACGCTAAGCCTCGAGTGAAAAAAGTCACTCGTAAGTGACAAAAATAATCAAAACTTTTGGGGCTAAGAATAATTGAAAAAGTCAGAGCGAAAAAGAAAAATCGAAAAATGTTTCTAAACGATTTGTATGTCTCTGCTTGCAAGCTCGAAGCCAGGAAAAATAGTTGAGCTATACCACGGGTGAGTGGGTGGGTACTGTGAACAAAATTAACGAAAATACTGTGTCCTCGTAGATTTCATTTGTGCATCTTTTGCTCGACGTAGATTAAAAATCCCATAGCTCGTTTAAAAAAAGTTCCGATAAGTTCTTGAATTTTGTATGTTCTAGTATTCGTAGAGCATCTTGGAATAAAAAAAAAGAAAAATTTTAACATGCAAAATTTTGGGCATTGTTTCTAGCAGAGAAATAAAAAAAACCCCCACGAAGTACCGCGTGGTCGTAGTTTTTACTTTTTTATGTGTGTAGGTAGAGAAATATTGATTAAGTTCGCGCCGATTGAATGCAACGTTCGTTTTGTTTCTCAACAATTTCAGAATAAATAAAAAATTATTGATTTTCGATCATTAAACAATTTTTCATCAATTTTGGACTCGAAAAATAACTAATAAACAAATTATGAATTTACAGCAGTTTCAGACTGCAAAAATAAAAAAAATAATGATTTTTCAGTCAGCCAATATTTTTACTCACGTGCTGGAGAAATAAAAAAATAATATTTATACATAATTTAGAAACCGAAGAAATGAAAGAACGAATTTTCGTTGCCTTCAAACGACGCTCATTCCAAAAATCATGCTCGAACATTTTTTTGTTTTTGAACTATGTATATTCGAAACCCATTTTATAAAAAAAAAGAGTACAAAAATTCGATTCGATCCTTACAGTGGATTCAGATCGATACAGGGTACCGTGAAACAACGGGAGAAAAAGAAATTCATCATATATTCGATTTACGCCTGGGGGAGCGCCAGCCTGTTGACCGGGGTCTGCGTCATTATGGATTTTGTACCGAGCATCCCCAGAAGCTTTATCAGACCGCAATTTGGCACCGGAAGCTGTTGGTTTATCAGTAAGTAAAAAAAAAATCTATACATAGCACATAGATATATAATATATTTGTTATTCAATTTATTTTTTTAACCTTGAAAATATAACAATTCCAGATTCCATATAAACTATTTTTTTTTTTCGTAAACCAATGTTTCGTAAAAATTACAAGATTAGGTCAATGTTGCAACATAAAAATCCGGATCATTTTTTAAAATCGATTCCGAAGGAATATGAAATGTTATTGAAAAACTAAAATTGATTTTTCCCTCCCGGACGATCTGAAACAAAAAATCCATTTTTTACCCTTAAACTACATTTCGTTGTTTTTTTTACATATTATTTTAATAAATAAATTAAACATTTATTAATATAGTTTATAATCAATAATTGTTTACTAATAAATATTTTAGTTAATTAATATAAATTCATATATTTCTAATACATAATATTAAATATAATAATTATTAATACTAAATACTAATTAATATAAATTAATAACTATTCATTTAAACAAACAAAAATATTAATACACTTTTAAAACTTGTTCAGTAATTGCTTAATAATTGTAGATTTATTCCTAATCTAAATCAACTCGAAGACTGCGGAATAAAAAAGAAAAATATCGAAAGAAATCATTTTTGCATTTTCGCATTCCGAAAAGCTGGAATTCCTCGAATTCGTAATTGAACGCTCAACTTTTCAGGCGAATCAGCAAAAGCTCTGTATTTCTATGGACCTATCGGAATAACGGTGATGTGCAACATATGTCTATTTATATCGACGACTATGAAGATAATTCAGCACAAGAAGGACACGGCTCATCATCTCAAAGGAATGGACAGTCAACGTCACGATGATAATAAGCAATGGTACGTTTTAATCTTTCTGACTCCTCCCTCTCTACCCCCCCCCCCCAATCTCTTTCTCATTTTCCACCACGATTAGCACGCCTCTGTAATCAAAGAGTGGTCGAGGCATTATCGTAAAATTTCATACTCGTGCCAATGAATTTACCCTCGCTGAATGAATATTCATTTTACATTCCAATAAAAAATCTACCAGAATTTAACGAGGCGTTTAAGACCAAGCACAGCTAAACTCAAATTCCTTGCAAAGGTAATAATACAAATGAATATTTATTTATTGAAATTACATTTTGTTATTTATTTTATTTATTACCATTAAATCTGTTTCGTCCCTTTTTAATCAATTGTCCTTTATTTTATTTATATAAAGATGTATTTATATAATAATTGTGTATATAAATATAATATACATTGCAATGTATAAAATAATTATATATATATATATATATATCATAGAAATTATTTTCAGAGCGTTGTTCTCGAACCAACGAAGCTTAGAGACACTTCCCATACGGTGGTTTGTTTTCTTATTTACTCTTGGTCCGTGAGAAGGCATAAACCGAGAAATTATAGCTGTACGTCAGCCGATCATTCGCGTTGAATTGCTGGCACTCGAGATCGCCTACCGCGCTTCGACGATGCTCGCTGAAATTTTTATATTCGAGAATAGCCCGTTTTGTCATTAAAACACGAGTTTTAGAGGTTCGATCGATCGATAGATTTCACTGAAAAGCTGCTGAAACGCGATAGACGTGTACTTGACGAATACTTCATAATCTCACCAATTTTCAAACCCCCCTTTTTTCCGGGCGTTTACATTTTCTTTTTTGGGAAAACATCGAGTCGTAAAAATCGGGAAATAATGATCAACTGATTTTTCGGTGTATTGGAAAACGGAATGAAATTGTGAGGGACAACGTAATTGATCCCGAATCGATGCGGATGAAGTACAGATTTACGATTACGACCGACTCGAAAAGCTCGTGAAAATAAATGAGAACAAACGCGACGAGTTTGAGGAAATATTAGATATCTACCCGCAGCTTCCCTTCCGATAACAGAGCTTCCTCTGTGAGAAAATTGATGTATAGAGGAGGCTTTGCGGAAAAGTGAAAATCACGAGGCACGTGTACCTTATCTTATTGCTCTTTTAATGATTTTCCGTGGTCGTTCCCATTTCGATAATGGTGGTAAAATTGGGTTGATTCTACCCGTCCAATTTTCAATTTTTCCAACCATTATTATCAACTAATTATATCGGCCTCAAAAGGTTCAATGAATTACTGAACATTCTTTAAACATTGTTGACAACGTAGAACTGATATCGCAATGGCGAAACGACAGATACCAGCATTAAGAAATGCCATATTTTTTGTCCAGGTTCAATCTGTATCTGAAGCTGTTCATCGTGATGGGAATAAACTGGTCGATGGAAATAATAAGCTGGCTGTTCAAGGACTCTCCTCAGTACGTCTGGTACATAACCGATCTTGCGAATACGCTTCAGGGCGTCATCATCTTCATAATATTCGTCTGGAAGGACAAAACAAAGCGATTACTGTTGAAGCGTCTCGGGTGTCAGAACAACAGCTTTCAGTCGAGAAATTCAACCAGAAGCGGATATCACAGTTCGGCTTCGAGGACCGTAACGACAACGGCAGTTATGGCGCCGCTTCAAGAGAAGATCAACCCGTACATCGAACGCAAGAAAAACAACAACGATGAAAACGATTGCGTTTAAAATATCCAGTATTTCATTTACACTTTATTCACCGGTGTTCTCGAGACGAAACGAATATCCCGAGTGAACACGATTGAATTATTCATTCGAAATAATATTCGCTAAAAAATGTGTATGTTATCGTTGCACGATGTCATTGATCTGATGTGTTTTTCACTACGAGGCTTGCTAAACGGTACGTCCGAGACGCACAAACTCGATACGTGTTTTCTAGTCAACGTATTGTAATTATTCATTTTTTTTTACTTAACGAGTAATTTATCGCGCCCATCAACTTTCAGTCGAAATGTTCCATTCGCATAAGCTTGTACCGATTTGATGATGATCTTTTTTTGTTCGCGTATCATTACGATTGTAAGTTAGACAAGTAGCTGTGTACGTCATTTTTTAATGATTTTTCTTAATGTACATCATCGGCCTGCCGTTAAGTGGCTTTTGTATCGCGATAAATATAATTGGTTCCATACCATCCAGTCTGACTTTGAATCCCTTTCATTATCTTCGGACACAACGTCATGCCGTTAAAGCATGGAATTTGTTTAATTTGAGGAAAAACCAACGTTTGGAAAATTGAATGTTTGGGTATGCTAGGAATTCTAAAAAAAGCCTATTTCTTTTAGCTATCTCTTGCACCTTAATCATTCAATGTTTTTGAATAACTCAAGAAACTGATTGTTGCAGATTTCGAGCAAATCTCGAACGATATTCATGAATGCTAGTTTTTACGAATAGCATGCAAATGTGGTGCACTGTCGTCGGTTTGGAAACTGCACCAGTTTGAATTCACTGGCACAGGGCAAAAGCGACGATTTTCTATTCGAGTCTCGATAGGCGGACACACCATGAAAGCGTACAATGTCCGAATCCTGCGACTCGTAAAACTATTTATGACCGCGTCTGTTATTATTACTCACCTTGAAGCGCGAGTGGACGAACACTACGAAACCCTCATCTTGGCAGCGAAACACAATTCTGCGGGTGAAAAATAACATCGTTCGATTTAGCAAGAGCGAGCGAAGATTGGAATCGGGATTTTCCGAACAAAGTTGATGTTGATAGTATCAGCAGTTTCCCTCTTCTCTCGACGAAGGATACGAATAACAACTATCTTTATTCTGCCACGCTGCTAGTAAGACTGACCGTACTTCGAGAAAAGTCTTAAAACTAAGCGTGAGTTTTTCATGCAAAATACTAATTCCTAAATATCCTTTTGGACGATCCGCCAAACTTCACGAACCCACACAAACCCAAACTAACCTATGTACAAACGGTTGATTTACTCACCATAAAAGTTCATCTTTCCACGTTTTCTTCATAAAAAATTATCCTATCGGTAAGCGTACGACCATGCAGCATTTTCAAGGATTCTGCAATCTCTGAAACACGGATGAAAGATACGATGAGTCATTAATGTTAACACAGTTGAAACGCAATGGCTAGAATTGGTATACATTTTAGTTAATTAAAATATGAAGAAACAGCAGATTTTTTTATCGTATCGCTAGGTGGTAAAGCTGTTGTCATTTTGGAAACTGCATGGGTTAGATCAACACCTACGCAGGGCAAAATAGACCTTTGCTGTATCGAGGAATGATCAATCGATGCACCGTGCGATTGATGCAGCAATATAATTCCTCGAAAATTTCAATAAAGCTGTTATATGTGAAAATACTCGGTACTGAGAGTGGTGACCGCTGCCGGATCGATTAATCGCTTGAAGATTAATACTTCGAAAATCTTCGTAAAAAGTTCAAGAATATGCAGAAGTTTTATTCAAGTCTCTTTGGACATAACCCCACAAATTTTGGAATCTTTTTCCTCGATCGATCAAGATTTTAAGACTTAAGTATCAGGGTTTGTAGAATTGATAGTGAAGCACTTAATGGTTGTAATTTCCGTCAAAGATAATTAATTTTTTAGTAGTCGTGGTCTGAAAATTTTAGCTATCTCTATCGCACTCATACGCACACGCATCTTCACATCGCCTCAAAATGGCGGTCAACGAAAGGAATGTTCGGTTAGAATAGCGAGTGGAAAGCGATCGGCAAGGGTAATACGTAAAACTCGCAAAAATAGAGGATCCACGCATGAAAAATGTGGAAACTAGTAAAAATAATGAAACAAAAATCTGTAACCTCGATATTTTTGTATTGGTTCGGTACTTTAATATCAAGTCTACACGCGATCAAAATTTGGAGCAACATCGGCATGGACGTACACGCGTGTTTCGAAGTAATCGGAGGAAAAAATAACAGAACGTGAAAATTGCGGCTTACCTTCCGATATTGCGTCTACCGCGTTTTTCTCGTCTCATTGTCGCGTATTAGAATCAGCGTGGCCAGCTACACGTAAAACCGTACGATCACAACTGTAGACGATTTTTCTTGGCTCGTGTATCTTCTCACCAACGGAAAAACCGACAATGGACGCTGTTCTCTCCAACAAGGATTCTTCGGCGCACGCAACCGGAAGTCATCGTCTCGAGGAGTTTTCGAAACAGCCCGGGAGATGGCACGTCCTGCAACTTCTTTTCGCGCGCTCTTTCCTACCGTTGGTCACGTCATCATCTCGTGACGCCCCCTGCAGGAATACAACCGTAAATAAAACTTTGGAAGCAAGATGCACGTATTGACGCAATGTTGACGTTGGTTCGGGCTTGTAAGATAGTCGATAATTTGTTACAAGAGTGTAATACGTAATATTCGGATGAATAAAATAAACGTTGCATTGAATATTGATAACGAACTCGTGTAGAAGCAGAATCATTCTCCGACAATAACACTATGGTAAGCGTTTCTATAATAACGCGTTACTGTCGCGATGGTTACATTTTTTAAGTATATTCATTATTTTGTACGTGTTCGCCAGCTGGACGATTCATCACGTTGACACATTCCGCTACCGATTTTTTTTTCAATGTTATGTAGCATCAATCGCGTGTAAAAGCTCTTTTTAGTTCAGTCGATGAATGTCATGAAACATTTATATTTATTTTAGGTATATACATAATTTTAGAGTTTCACTTTTAAAATCGTATTTCGTTAAATGCATCAATAATGGATGAGCACACTTTTGTCTTAACTAACCGCGAAATTGAAAATATGATATTACATTATGATATAACGATGTTACACATCGCGTAGCAGGTTGGATTTTCCCACTTGTAAAATGTCGGAAGCCGTGGGTCTCTGCGAAGAACCAATCGACGTAATATTGCCAAGCGAGGGTCTCCTGTACGAGAAGGAAACTTTGGACTACATACTTTGCAAGCCGAAACTTCTTCCGCTGAAATCCATCAGTTTGCAGCAATTGGAGAACATGCAAAAGGATGCGGAAGCTAAAATGAGAGCAGCTCGAGAGAACGCGGAGGCTGAAAGAGCCGGAGATAAATAATAGATTCGTCGCATCTACAAATAACAGATCAAAGTCTCAATCATTGCCAAAATTCTATTGCGAAGCTAGCCGAGGACGCAAACGACAAGATGGGTCTCGGTCCATTGTGGGTGGAAGTGGTGATAGCGTTTTGTCTGGCTGCGAAGCTTTTGTACGATTACGGCAATGTGTTTCGGCATCACATCATCGTCACGATATCGGTGCTCGTAGCGTGGTACTTTTCATTGTTAATTATATTCGTTCTGCCGCTCGACGTCTCATCGGTGAGTAATTTTCAATATGAATTTGCTTCCACGATACTAACTGATATCTAGAATATCGTGTGAATTTTCACAGACGGTTTATCGGCAATGCATGGAGGGGAATCGGAGCATACAAAGCAGTCCCCACAATCCGAGCACGGAAAGCAGTCCCCTCAATCCGAACTCGACAATTATACCGGATTACGTGTGCAAAGAGCCTTGGCCGAGGGTGCCGGATAACGTTTTTCCGAATCTTTGGCGCATCGTTTATTGGACCTCTCAATGTCTCACTTGGCTGATACTTCCTCTGATGCAGTCTTACATAAAAGCGGGCGATTTTACCGTCCGCGGAAAATTAAAGTCCGCGCTGATCGACAACGCGATTTATTACGGGAGTTACCTCTTCATATGTGGAATCTTATTGATATACATAGCTCTAAAGCCGGGCTTGAATCTTGATGGGTAAGTTTAGAACTTCTCATAATTATCACAAGGTGACAATTATTACTTTGGGTAAAAGTACTTTAACGCGCTAATTTGTTTTTTTTCTTTCACAGCCAAAAACTTAAAGCTATCGCCTCGTCAGCTTCCAACACCTGGGGCTTGTTTCTACTCGTTTTACTTCTGGGCTACGCACTCGTCGAAGTACCACGTGGATTGTGGAACGCCAGCAAACCTGGATACACATTGCAATATAGTTACTTCAAAGCTGCCAAGCTAAGCTTGGAAAAGTGCGAAGCGGAGGAAACGGTTGATGATATTTTGGAGGTAATCCACATTCGAATAAAAATAAGGAGGTCTTTGTTAAAGGTTCGATCGAGGGATTAATTTCCCGTCGCATTTTCAGTCCCTCCAAGCAGCTTCGACCAGCATCAACAGCAATCATCCGTTGCATCGCAACCTGGAAACAATATTTCAAAAAGTCCCAGCCGAATTGAAGGACCGTATGAACAGGCGTCAATTGGCGGACGATTCTTCGGGCGATACGCAAACCGAGAAATCCCTTATTCGTTTGCACAGACAAGTACACGCCACTCATTTCCAAATCGATTTGATCATTCATTTTCCAATATTCATTCTTGCATACGTTAAACTTCAAACCCTGCTCGTTTTTCAGACAATCAAAGCTCTGCAAACGCTACAGCGAACCAACACGCAATGGGCACTTCTGGTCAAAAAGATATTTCACTTGGAAGATGTGGCGAAGAATCAAGCTAGTCACGATAGGCGATTCAAGCCGTCGTTCCCCCACAATCGATCAGTCATAATGCGAGTCCTCTGCAATCCCACGATCGGTATTGATCGTTCGATCGAGAATCGTCGCTTCCGCTTTTTCCGGTTGACCCATAAGTAACGATCGTTTCAGAATGGTACTGGGAATGTATTCTCAAGGGATACGTCAAGAAAATCGCTGCGGTCGTAGCCGGTTCTTTATCCGTTGCTGTCGTATGGTCCGAAGTAACCTTCTTCAACAAATCACCAGTCCTGTCGCTTTTCGCTCAGTTTCTCAAGCTCGCCAAAATAAAATACGACTATTTGACGATCGAGGTAATTTCCGGTAAAATATGCGGCTGTTTATTGTTCTTCCTCGTATAATCCATTTGGCCCGTTTTCCCGTTTCTAGATTTTATCAACGTTGATCATAGCGTATCTGTGCTATTGCGCTTACTCGACCGTCCTGAAAATTCGGTTGCTGAACCTCTATTATCTCGCTCCTCATCATCAGACGAACGAGTACAGTTTGATATTCAGCGGAATGATGCTTTGCCGTTTAACACCACCGATGTGTTTGAATTTCTTGGGTTTGATACACATGGACTCGCACATTATCAAAACGCACATACTCGAGACCCATTATACTCAAGTTATGGGCCACATGGATGTCATATCGATTATTTCTGACGGCTTCAACGTATACTTCCCGATGGCGATACTCGCTTTCTGTTTGGCCACGTATTTCAGCCTCGGTAGCAGATTACTTTCGATGCTCGGATTCCAGCAGTTCCTCGGCGACGACGAACTCACCACGGATCTCGTTGACGAGGGAAAAGAATTGATACAGCGAGGTTGGCTCGATTTTAGCTTTTTAAGAGATCGATTACGAAAAACGCTAAAACAAAACATTCTTCGTTTTCTATCAAAACTCTAAATACGAATTTTCATGGATATACATTTAAAAATTACGGATTTCCGGGCAAACTTGAATTTTCTATTTTAGCCCTTTAAAATAATTACGTAAAATTCATTCTCAAATTGTGGCGACGTAAAATCAACATTCGTAACGAAATTTCACCTTTAGAAATTTAGGCTGAACGATGATGAGCCAGTCAGGACTTCCTTATCGTTGTTTTTATCGTTAAAATGTATTAATGCAATTAACGGTCGATCATTATCAATTACTTTTATTGATAATTGACAATTATCAATTTCATTGCTTATTTAAATAATAAATTGATGAAATATGTAGATTAATCGTATTTTTTCGTACTCAGAGCGACGGAAGCGCCAGCGTGTCGAGGACTTGTGCATTCGAAGACGCGAATTTCCAGAAAGATCGAACAATCTCAGCGCTATGGCTTCTCGTTACAGAACGATGAGGCAAACGGCCGACACCGGTGAGTCGCCAGAGACGAGAAGTCTACGAAAAATAAAGTCGCAAATCGCAAAAACATAACGATCGGTTTTTCGTTAAAGTTCGGCCTCTGAAGCGTGACGAATCGATCGAATCGGCAAGAGCCGGACTCCTGCGCGATTTCGATACCGCTGATTATTACGTTGGAACGACTTTCGGCACTGAGGGCTCGTACGGCGCGAACGATCCGTACGAGGGGAATGATTACCAAGCGGGTAACTATTACGGATTGAACGGCAACGAAACGAGAAATTCCGGAACTAGGGCGGTCACCAGTCGAACGATTTCACCGCCCCGACGTATTTTCGACGACGTATGAAAATCCGGTCAATTTTTCTTGTCAATACTTGGAGAACATTGTCCAATTAACTCTGAACATTGGTTATCTGGATAACCCAAACGAACCCAATTAATCGTCGGGATAACGATGAATATTTTAGACGGAATCCGTAGATTTTTCATTCGATCGAATAATCCTCGAACTAAACCGAATTTCATAGTACAATATGCCGTTACCAATCGCGCATCGATGCGTCCTGCCTGGATTGTACGAACCCGACAATACGCCACTTTCCCATAATCCAAAAGTGTCCAGGGCCTCATTCATTTCTTCAAAGCCCGTTGGTACTTTGCACTGTTGTTCCATTGCGTCGGATTTTATCGGATGCGTCAATGGCGGATGGACAACTTTGTTTTTAGTCTAGCCACGATATTCAATCAGGTTGTAGCTCTATCAGCTTTTTCTTATCGTAATAAACCGTCAGACTGCATCGTTGTAAACGATCCATGAATGTTGATCCAGTATACTTAAAATACTCGTGGTCACTCAAATATTTCTACGTTAGGCAAGCCTTTTTGTAACGATGTATCTTTGATGGAAGATTATTTGTGGATTATAATCGCCAGTCATGAAATTGTTTAAAGTATAATCATATTACGTAATGCAGTCCCCAGAAACTCCCCAATTGTTTATTCGCCTTACGAAAACCGACGGGTCAAACGAAGTTTCAAAAATGTAAAATGTAACCGACGCGTTTAAATCTTACCCGTTTTGTTAACGAACGATGCAGTTTGATGAAACAAGTGCTGAAATGTAAAACTATTTAAAACGTTTCGAAAGGGAACGCCATTTATACAGATGACACAAGAGAGGTATTTTTAGGTGTAAAAAAAAAAGAATGTAATAATCAATCGCCGAATATATAAATTCCATTTCATCAAACTTCTCCAGCGCCTCACATTGAATTAAATGTAGATTTTTGTATATCTTTTGTTATCGATTGTTTGATTTCGATTGTGATACTTCGACAAAAGATGTTCAATCAGGATTTCAATTTTGTATAGTAGCTAATATATATATATATATATATATAAATCGGGATCGTAGATAGCGAAAATGTATAATGATTCTCAATTTCGTAGTTGCTTCATATTTATTTTAATCAAATTCTTACAATTTTAGCCCATAAAATAGAAATTCATCGATAGTTTAAATCGAATTTTATTTTATTTTTTGTTTTGTTTTTTTGGTCACTGGAATCGACAATTTTAAGCGGTGCCGCAAATACGTCCTCGAATGACGCTCGTAAAACCTTGTATCGATAAGAAATAAAATTTGTAAACGGAGTTTTGAGAGTTCGAAGAAATGTTTTCATAGGTTATTTGCGCTTATCAAATGCGACGAATATTCAAAAGTGGATTAAAGTTGATTTTTCAATTCGATACATAAATTTCCAGCCTCGACGGAAGTACAATAATTTTTGTTAGAGGATATCCGATCGCATCCTCAAAGTGCTCTTTTTTTTTATTTATCCTCGACTAAACCGATATATCGAACCACCTAAACCGTCATAATATTCTTCTTTCCGTTTTCCCATCGAATCACAAATTTCGCGACGTTTTACGTACGCGAACGGGAATAGCTGTGAAGCGAAGCCATTAAAAAAAAATTGATGCGTCTTAGCCCGTGAAACAAGCGTTGCATAAAATATATCTTTAATCTCCCAACGATAACACGTGCTCGTCAACGATATAAGTATCTCGTAAAATTTGTAAATACGATAAACCAAACGATTAAAAAGGAAAAAAAAACGACCAACACCTCATGCTAATAGTAACGACAAATGGCTATCGCGAGCAAACACTAAAAAGAAATATGTAAAATTCGATGGACGCAACGATAACGCTCAACGATTCAAACTTTTTTTTTGCTCCTCTCTCCAATATCCGTGCCGCGTGCAAGAAGTATAAAAATACAATTACGTTTTTCCTCAAACCAGAAAAAGTACTATAGATTCATTTTCCTTTTTTTTTGTTCGATTGCGGAAACAAAAATTCGTTGTATATGTACGTGAAAAGAGAAGATATATATGTATATATATATGTATATAACTAACATCACCCTATTTCGCTTCTTCGAGTATTGTACGTGTAAGTATCGCGCTGCCATCTGGCACGTTTGAGTATTATCGGTCGAAAGATTAAAAGCGTAGGTATGCATATAAACCGTGATAATACGTGATAAAAAAAAAACAACACTGATCGTCGTTGCGTAGGGAGAAAGATTTTAAAGAAAACATCATTCGAATAACTATTCGTCGCGACGACGATGAGGAACTATATAAATTTCTCTTTCGAACTTAAAATGCGTTCGGCGATTAAAACAAAAGAAATAAAAATACGAGAAGCGATATAAAATAATCGAAAATCGAAATTTCGTTGTTTGAAGTAAAAAGAAGATAGAAGAAGAGACGAGGGCTCCGTTGAAACGACAATTGTAAAAGGAAGAAAGAGCGGGTTCGAAAAAATATTCGTCTACGTGAAGTAAACTATGTAAAACGTGATAATAGCTAGGAGAAAAAAAGAGAGCGTATAGGCGATCACCATTCTCACTATTTTGACGTGTTCCGAGTGTGTTATACGATTTTTTGCGACTTTAGGTCGCGAATCGGTGATTTCAGGCATGAGTAACAATGGCTCGAGTAGCAAGAGGCTCGATCTGTTACGAGTCTCGTTTACGGACAAGTTTCGTTGCTCGTTTCGTTCCTTCGCGAAATCGCGTTTCCTCGTGTCCTCGTGATTGAGCCAATGGATCGTGTTTTCATCGTAGGCGGTGCTCTTCACGCTCGAGAAGGTACGAGCCGTTTTGATTTTGGGAAAGATCATTGGCGGGTGTCCCACGAGATTCGATATCCTTGAGTAACAATTATCGACGAAACGATGATAAATTTGCGTGTTCGCTGGATCATTGTTATCTTCAGTTTCGCCCCTCAGTAACGACACTTCCGGTAGCAAAGTGAGGGCAAGATCGAACACGTCTCTGGTGGCAGATCGAGAGTAGAGAATTCCCGATTGATTTGATTTGGCCAGACAGGAGACAGGCATGAATTCTTCGCAAGTATGGATTAGATATTCGCGATTGTCACGAGTAGTGGACGCTGTGGGGTATCGAAAGTATAGCTGAAACGACGAAAACTCCGGATGATAAAAAATCGTTTCTCTGGCGTGCAATCGAAATTTCGAGCGGACGAGTCGATCGCTGTAAACGACTGGACTGCCTCGACCATAAACGCACATCGAGCATATCCTGTGGCTCGGTTGTAGCGGATCGACGATGCCTGCTTCTTTCCGTTTTCGCAAATCGAAGATCTCGTAATTTTGAGGGTTTTCATCGATCGTCGGTACCTCCTCGTAAACGTGTTCGCTCGCGTATCTCTTGTCTCTCGCGATTTCTATAGCGTCGTACAAAATTTCCGTTTTTTTACGAGGGATCGTTGAAGCTCGATCGGAATAATCAACGTTAGAAGAAACTACGTCTACCGTTACAGTGCTTTTCGTGCATTTCGGTGTATTCTCGTTAATCATCTCGAGGCGCCGATTTCCATATGCGTGTGTTTCTCCTCGAGGTTCAATGGTCTGTGTACTTTGTGCTCTTCGTGCCTTTTTATCGTAGGGTCGATCCTCGATCGATATTTCTTCATCCTTCGTCGAGCCCCTTCCCTCTTGCTTTATCTCCGTTGAGTTTTCATGATCTACGTGCAAGTTACGATGATGATGGTGAACACACGCAAAATTGTATCAGTTCATCGGGCTCCGTCCGCTCGCCGAGCCTCTCTTTCGCAATTCGCGTTTCGTCGTCTCGAGATCGTAAAGAACTTCGAGTATCGCGGATGCGCTCCATGCCTGAGTGCGACAACTGTCGCGACAGTATTCCCCGTCTTTGTTCGTTAACTCGGGTAATCCTCGCCAATGATTCGTTGATGCCTCAACCAAGTGTCGCGATATTATGGCTTCGGTCGAAGCGACTGTACGCTCGAGTTCCTCCGTACCACCGACCAACGGAGCGAAGTGCAAACGAGCTCGGAGAAAATAGCCGATCGGCCATACCCACTCGGGTCCTTGGTGGTAGTTCCACCCGTTAGCCACTTTCATGTCACACGTGTCGTTCGAATTGTCATAATAGCCGTTATAAGCCCAATCCGCGGGATCCAGAGTTTTCATGCCCAAAGGACCAAGCAATACCTCCTCGGCCTTCTTCAATGCGGTCCAAGCGAAATGCGGCTCGAACAGGTCCGGCGCCTGGAAAATCAAGACAAAAAAGAAAGATTTCGTTTAGGAGCAATCGGAAAATCCTAACGAAATCCATTATTCTCGTTGTCCGCGTTTCGGAGTACTCACCGCGACCATAGCGACCGGGAAATTTGGTCGGAGTTGATAATCAGCCCAAGCCTGAGAAGCTCCATGGCTATCCTTGTAGATTCCACGACGATGAATCATTTTCGGATTCAGCTCGCCGTGAGTCGGTGTTTCGTTTACGTAGAAATACTTGGTGAAGTTCGCGGTGATCCTTTCGGCCCATTGCTTGTAGCTCCAAGTGACGAGGGTACCGTTCCGATTCTTCCGTTGAACACTGCCATAAGGAAAGAGATTTTGCTTGTAGAGTTCAGCGAGAAAGCTGAGAGTGCTCTTGCTGAGGCCGATCAATTCGATGGCGGAACCGTCCCGCGGAGTTGCCGGTTTTCCTTTGTTTCCGGCTTTCTCGGATGATCCCATTTTATCCATCCAAGTGCCACAATTGGCGTCATTGCCGCCGAAAACGAAACCGGTGTCCGGATTAACACCGATTTGATTGTTGAAGCCGCGATCGGTCATCTGCTCGTCGATCTTGTGACCGGCGTTTCGTTCGCGGAAGCACAAGCCTTGGAAGTGAACAGTGAGGGCTTCTTGGATGACATCGTGAAGCGGCTGATCGACTTGTCCAGCCGGCAATGCCGGTGAATCATCGGTTGGAAAGAGTCTGGACACTTTGTCGTTGAGAATGTTCAAGCCATTAGGGACTTGTTGGATGTAAGTTTGAATGGTGTAGAGCCACCACCAAATAGCGTCGCGACAATTGAATCTCGCGTTCGTGCCCTTGTCCAGTAAGTTCGGTATGAGGCCGTGGCGGAGAGTAGCAGCGAATCCCAGAATTATGAATCTGGCCTCTTCGTAGCGGCCGGTCAAAATGAACATACCGCGTAACGCGATGAAAGTATCGCGTCCCCAGTTTCTCATGTATCCAGTAGTGAAGTGTGGCAGGCCAGCTGACATCGTTAGGCAGACCTGTTCCACAACACCGTGGGTTGTTCTGGTCTTTGGTTTGGGGTGAGCCAGGTTGGGCGACAAATCCGGCAACGGAGCCGATCGAACGACACCTCCGACTTGAACGGAGACGAGGGACAGCAGCTTGATGAACGTTGAGCCTTCCCGAACGAAACCGGACATCAGCGTGTAACATTGCTCCAGCAGATTCATATAAATGTTCACGACGATAACGTCGAAGTAGCTGGGTACGAGATAACGAGGTATTATTTTCAACGGTTCGACGGTTTGCTCCAGCCACTTGCCGAAATGTCCTGTAGCTTCGTCGTCCTTCAAACGCTGCCACATATAATCAATCAGCCAATTGCCATCCCGTAAATTCGCGCACAAAGGATGTCCGAGATCGTTGTTCGGACGAATTTCCGCGAGGAGGGAAACGACCCCTTGAAATCCAGCGTAAACGAGGGGCCCGTAGGACGGGACGTCGTAAACCCCGAAACGATTGGACGTCTCGTCGCGCTCCTCCTGATCGCAGCGATACAATATTTTATTCATGCTCGACAAATCCAATCGCGAAACGATAGCTCGCAATTCTGGATTATTCGCGAAAGTTAGCGATCCGATGGTGGTGTTCAGCTTGGCCAATGCTGGCTTCGTATTGGCGTGAAGAGAAACGCGGATCGCCACTACAGAGCCTGGCTGGAAGTTCACGAAGTTCAGTTGGGTAATTTTCGAATCGCCGGAGTCGACTTTTTCCAATATCGTGGAGTCGCATATTTGAATGTGCTCTTTCAAATTGAGAACGTAGTCGGAGAGACCGTTGATGTAACTTCGGTCCTTGATGTGTCTGTCGGGATAACGGAACGGCGTGTCACTATTGCCGTATGAGAATCTCGCTTCCAAAATGATCTCCTCGACTACACCCTCGACGCGCAACGGGCGCACGTGCCTTCTGAGATCTCTGGCGTTCGAGTCCGGATGCTTGAACGCTGAAAATGCAACAAGAACTACGCTCTCGTGGCTCGCCGGTGAATGCCTGGTTACGGCAACTATATCAGAATCCATTTGGTCAACGAAAACCTGGGAAAATTTTTCTCGACCCAAGGTGTAGTGAAGGTCGTTCAGGGCTCGTTTCGCAGCGATTATTCCTGATTTCGCGTTCACCAAACTGGGACTTGGATACGCAAGCTTGATGTCTCTCGTCCATGCCGTGTACTGCCTCGTTTCGTCCACCACGTGTATATGATGGGGTACTAATTCGTCGTATCCTCGATTACTGCCGCTCGCGCAACAAGCCATCGAAACGAGAGCCGCGCTTGGCAACAGATCGAAAACGCTTCGTTTCTCGATCGGACTCGGATTGTCGTGGGTCTGATCCATGAAAAGCGCATGCGCGATGCACGGTACCAACGGACGATGACGAGATTGGAAGAAAGCTCCGACCGGCTCGCCACCGTAGCGATATATCAAACGTCCCTCCTCGTGGCTGTCCCAGGCTGACATCGCTTCTGTTAATCAACATTTTTCGGTTATATTGAAGATCACCACCGTTCTCAATTCGTACAAGCTTTTGCCAGCGGTTTAAAGGTTAGAAATGATAATCCATCTTTTTTTGATTTCGCGAAAACTCGAATCAAGGTTTTTGATTGAAAATCGAGAATTGCTCTTTTTAGCATTATCGAAAAAATCAATCATTGAGTTGGAATAAAAAGAATACAAAATAATAATTCTTCAAGATATGAAAAAGGATTTACAAAATTAGACTGGAAAAATACAAAAAACGTTTCTAGAATATTTTTTTGACATTTTTCCCTCGAAATTTTGAGTTTTCGGGGAAATAAATGATATATTCGTGTTCAGCGGACAAAATTACATCGAAATGGACCAATAAAAAAAATATTAAAAATCAAAAATTTTTTTCGATTTTTGGGCAAAATACGTTTTTTCACTAAATCATCGATAACTTTT
>JAPYZI010002982.1:0-25536 GCA_030523105.1 Ophioninae sp. A BG-2022a | reverse complement strand
AAAAGAACACAAATTGTTTTTTCTTTTTTTTTTTTATTTTTTATTGCTCGTTGTTTGTTGGTAGCGTAAGTTTATGTCTGGTATTGGGGAGTCTTGATGATTCAGTTTGAAGCCTAATTTTGTTGAACGAACATTATTGTTGTTTAGAATGTTTATTCATTTATCGAGAATTTTCGTGATCATTTGTAGTATTATTTAAGTATTTTATTGGAGTGTTTGAAACATCGGAAACATTCTTAAATAATTGTTGAATTTTTGTTTTTAATAGAATAATAATTTATACAAATTGTACGAGAATATTTCGACAAATTATTTTGACAAATGCAATTAGAGTTCTCAGAAAAAAAATAAATAAAAGCATCGACGAATTCATTTTTTAGAACCCAAACAAACCCAAACGAAACAGATATTTTATTACAATTAAAACAACAAAACTTTTTTCCGATTATTTTCGGGCAAATTTTCCAATTTTTTTTAGTCAAGCTTCAGAGCTTTTTTTTTTTACACTTCCGGTTTTTTTCTCCATTGAATGGACTTGGCCAGCTCCTTCCGGACTTTTCCACTCGTGCTCGATCTCGAAAGGGCAAACGAGAAGGAGGGGGGGGGGGGGGAATACTCGAGAAACCATGACGGGTTCCACACTCGTAATTGCTCGGTCCAACCTTTTAATAAGCGTGGAAAACGGTGGGCACGAAGGCTCGGAAAAACTTCTGAAAATTAAAGAGTGGCGAAAATAAGGGCGTACGTGGAATACAGGGAGAGAAAGAAATTCCTCGGCGAATGGGGCTCCCTGAATTTTGAGCGATCCTTTTCGTAATTGCCCCGAGGGTTTCGTCTCAGCCCAGAAGTAGAATTAATTAAGCGAACATTAAAGAAATAATTAATTATTCAAGTGAAAATATCGCGAATAATATTGTTATTTCGAAATTTATGTTTTTCGTTGATCAGAGACCGAATTATATCGAAATAATACAAAAATATCGTTACTACATTTTTGATAATTGTAAAATATTTTTACAAAAATATAATCAATGTAAAAATAATGTTTATTTGATTTTTAATTTTTTCTGTATACAATAATTTATTGATATATATATTTCAAAGTCATAAAAAAATAATAATAAATTTTCATTTTGATTTTATCACTTCTAAATAATTTATAAAACAAACAGGAATAAATATATAAATTCTTATAACATTAAATAAATTTCCCAAGTTAATTATAGTTCCATAAATTCCCTAAAAAAAAATATATATACCATACAATCTAAAATTTCAAAAACGCAATCTCCAAATCGATAAAGAAAAACCTAAGTAAATTAAAATTCAAATTTGTAGCAGGAATAATTAAAAAAAAAAAAAATCGTCATCTAGATAGTCAAAAGATTTTTCTCCTGATGGAGTTTCCGCGAGTCCTTTACTCTGATGAACTTTCATCTAGCCTTTCTCCCTGATCAAGTTACACCATTTTCTGGGGAAATGAACGAGAACGTTACGAATGTCATTACGAATGCACAACCCGATGAATAAATACGGAGTAATTCATGCGGCGACTGTGACATCAAACGGAAAATGTCAATGATGCGATTATGAGGAATAATGAAAGGGAGAAAGGGAGAAAGGGTCGAGGATCCGATTTCGTCGAATCGCCAAACGGAATAATCTATTACGTCGAGAACATTATCAAAACCCATTAGTTTTATCACTATTACACCAAATTTATATTTATAATTATTTATATTTATATTTCATAGGAAAAAATAAAATAAAAATTATAATAATAAAAAATAACAATAATAATAATTGTATAAATATAAATATAAATTATTTATATTTACAAATTTTTATATTAAATTATAAATATAAAATATAAAAATTCATATTTTCTTATAATTATATTTACATTTATATTTATAAAATTATTATTATGGTTATTTTTTATTATAACAATTTTTATTTGATTTTTTTCACTGGTCGTGGCATTTTTGTATTATATTTAATTTATTTTTGGTTTTTTATTTTTTATATTACTATTCTTTTTATTTAGCTGTCTCTCTCTTCTCCCCCCTCCCTTCCACTTGTAAGCTTCTCTCTGCGGTGGATACTCGCGTACGTGAAGTGCACGATTACACCCGCCAGTCGTGTAATAATGACATTGAATTACAAATTAAGCATTGGCCACGACCGAAACGCCGCGGGACGAGTGCGATCGTGGCTAATTAATGAGCGTGTCGTGTGCGTGATTAGAGGGAAATTTGACCCGTTTTCAACCAGCCCCTCCCCTCCTCTCCCTTCGCCACCTCACTTTTGGTCTCGCGGTCTTTCCTCTGGCCGCCCACTTTGGCCCTCCCTGCCCTCTCCCCTTCCCAAATGTACTAAAAGATATACCGAATTTTTATCGTTTACAACAATATATTTTTATATTGTTTATATTATTTTTTCGTTTTATTATTTTTTTTGTTGTTTAATAATATTAAATAAAAAATATATTTTTTATTAATAATATCAATAATAATAATAACCCGAACGAACTAATCGTAATAATAATATTCAGTATAATAATTATTATAAATAATAATAAATTTATTCTAATATTTGATTAAATAATAATAGTTAATTGTATAATAATAATAATAATAATAATAATAACGATGATTCGAAATGTTATTTTTAATTTATTATTTAAAAAATAATGATACATTGTATTTTTAATTTTTAGCATTTTATTTATACATATAGTGTAATTAGTAAAAATATAATTACACCGAGTACTTTACAGTACGTATTAATGGATCGTTATTTCGTACGAGAGTGTTTCCATTACATCTCATAAATAAAAGATAACGACTTGATCTCTCATCAGCGGGAGGCAACCATTCGCGTCCAATTAAAAAAAGCTCAAACAAAAGGGGAATGGAGTAAGTAACATTTGACCGGTAAATTTTGCACGAATGCTCGTTATTACGAAATCCAGAATGGATGCTGATGCGATCGCGAGGCAATTAAACGAAATTGGAATAAAAACAAAAAAATACGAATTTAAGGGGACGAAGTCGTCTCACTTCGTCCCCTTAAATTCGAATATATATATATATATATTTTTTTTTTCGAAAAAACACGATTAATAATATTTGATACAAACGTAACGAGGGTTAATAATTTATTAGCTATCGATCGATTTTTCGTGATTATAAATATCGATAAGTTAAATACATAACCCTTTTTCCACCCCTATTTTTCGAAAACTCTCATTTTTCACCCTTCGAACTTAATTCCCGAATAAAACGGTCACCGAGTTCCTTTCGGTTGATCCGGTAATGACAAGGCACCCGGACGACTATGCGAGGGCATTTATAATTTCGAAACGAACAGAGGTCGAGACCCCCCGCCTCGATTACGGTAACGAGAGGGATGAAACTCCGCGAGAGACCAAAAAAAAATGAAACAAAAAAAAAAAACAAAAAAAAAACGAAAGAAAGAAAGGGTTGGGGGGTTTGGGGTGGGGTGAGGAGACACGAGCTTGTAACAGGGGTGAACGCTTCCCGGACACGAAAATTTCGGGCCGGCTCGTTAATTTCTGTAATTCCACGTCGATGCTATCGCACCCCCGGCCTCCCTTTCAACCCCCTTCATCCCCCTTCAACCCCTACCCCTTTTTCTCTCTTTTTGGCTCGCTCTCAATTATTTGCGTACTAACGGAGCCGCGAGAGGAACGCCCGTTAACATCTCCCCCTCCCCGCTCGTTTCAACCCCCGAACTACCCCTCCTATCCACCCCTCCGCGGAGCCAACGAGCCCTCTATAAATGTATGAAAGAGCCCGCGCCCGATTGCATCCCTCGAACGTATAAAATTGAATCAAATTCTGAATTAAGGGGTGAGGTTCGGGAAAGGGGTTCAAAGAGGGGGGATGGGGGTACGAAACTATCGCGTCATTCCGGCAGCTACATTTTTTCATGCACATTCGCCAAATTAACGTTTCGACGTATACCGCGATATTGATTATCCTCGGTATCGAAACGAAAATTATTCGCGACGAAAAATACTTTGTTTTTTTTTTCGTTTTTATTTTTGTGTCGCTACTGTTTGTTTTTTTTTTTTGGGGCTTGTATAATTTTTTTGTTTTTCGTCGGGCGTTTCGCGAGAAGTACGAAAAAAAAAAAAAATCGATGAATATTTCACGTATTTGTTTGGAATTAAACAAATATGTTTTTTTTTTTTTTATTTCTTTTCATCGCGTTCACAATCTGCCAAAAAATAGGAAATTCTTGACCTCGATTTTTGGCGAACGAAATTCTCGTCGACTGTGAAAATAATCGAAATATTAATTTTTATTGATACGATGGCTTTTATACATCGAGATATCATTTTTTTCGGAACGTTATTACGAATTCCACACCGTCGAGTGGCGCTTGACGAAGCATCGTTACCGAGTTTCGACGATTTCTCGTGGCGTTTATTTTTTCTTTTTTTCTTTTTTTCTTTTCTTTTTTTTTGTTTCAACGGTCATTATGAATTTCCATAATGTTCAATTGGCACCGGTATAACCTCTTCTGTATTTCGGTTATTTACGTTCCATCCATCCCCTCCCCTCTTCATCCCATTCGCTACGATCCTTCTTTCTCTCTCGATCGCTCAATTATCTTTACCCGGCGTTAGATTTCTCCGCATTGCGCATCGCGGCTCGAACGATTCTGTAATGAGAGAGAGAGAGAGAGAGAGAGAAGGGGAGATGAAGAGAGAGAGAGAGAGAGAGAGAGACAAAAAGCCGCTGTTGGTACATATGTATACAAAATTGAATCACAGCTTAAGCCATCGCGAGGGCCCGCGGCCGCGTTGTAGTAATCGCGTTAATTGATAACCGAGAGCTGCTGGCTTGGCACTTGCGCCCTGCAACTCGTTCCACGTATACACAAAGCCTCTCTCTCTCTCTCTCCCTTTTACACGATGTAGCAGAACCATTTTCGCCGGAATCAGCAGGGAGAAAAGCAGCGAGAGAGAGACGAGTGATAAGGTAGATGTGTGTGTGTGTGTGTGTGTGTGGGTATACACGTCGAGGGACGAGAGCACAAGCTCTAATTGGCTGATCGCGTTGTGATTTAAATCTCTGTACGAGCTCGATTCGTCTCTTCCTCTCTCTCTCTCTCTCTCTCTCTCTCGCACTCTTTATCTCGGTCCCTTTATCACGATTGCAAAGTCGCGGATTAACGCGAATTACACCCGATAAACTAATTACCGGATAAGCCCGATCTGGCCCTCAGCTTCGAATCGAACTTCCCTATGAACTCTTTGTAGGCTCTGTACTTCCTGCGATAAGCCAGGCCCGCAAAATCAACCCTCGAAGTAACTCGTATCTCGTTTATATCGGTAAAGGAAACGAGCATTTATGATAATTTACGTTTTTGTTGAATCTACCATTCAAAGAATCAATAATATTTCAAATCTTTGATTTTTGGGACACCCTGTATTGATGAGAATACGTTTGTGCGAATACAACCCAAACAAACCTAAACAAACCCAAACAAACCTAATCAAACCTAAACAAACCCAAACAAATACATTTGTGCCCTTTTAATGTAAAATCGATCGATACTCCAAATTGAATGCTATGGAAAACGAAATATTTGGATCTGAGACTTTTTTCTTTTCTTTTGCTGGGCCTTTTCCTCAGCCTCGTCTCTTTTTTAAAGATTCTACAGCCTCGGATCCTTATTCCTCACTGACGAAATCAAAACCTGGCTTTAAAGCGATGACGTCTTCGTTTTATTTTTTTTTATTTATTTTTTTTTTTTTTCGTTTGATACGGTTGAATCGGCTGACTCGGCTCTTCCGGGGGAAAAAAGAGAGAGGGGGAGGGGTTTTTGGCCCGATGTAGTAGAGAAAGAGAAACTGCATAAAAGCGGGGCTAGACGATTTCGAGTCTTACTCTCCGGCTGTACTGACAGCCGCAAAATAGGATAGAACGAAACACGTTCGAGGCCTCGAAATCAATAATGCAAATTGCACGCTTCTCCTTTCTACGGTCTGACTTTTACCTCCTTTTGTTGCTGGCTCGTTGAATCGCTGAGTCGATACGTGTTCCTACTGATTGGATTCATTACTCTGATTGGGTATTTGAATGGTGCTACGTAGGACGAGGGAGAATTCTTTTTTTTTTTTGAGAAATTTTGGTTTCTTGGGTTTGGGTTTGTTTGGGTTTGATTGCTCGTTTACCCATTCGAATCGTTCTGAGTTGGATGAGGGAGAATTTTGATTTTTGAAAAACGTTGGTTGTCGTTTGCGATTGCTGATGAGATTTGATTTACGTTGCTGTTTTGATTGATAATGGGGTTTTGATCGTATCGATGGCATTTTTCTCTTATCGATAATATCTTGATAATCCTAATGACATCTTGATGACATCAGTTGCGCCACGCTGATGTCACATCGTTAGAACTGATGTTTCAATGTCCAATACCGATACGATTTCGTTGGCAAAAAATTGGACGTCCTTGATATTGATACGAAGTACATAACGCTGATAAACAAAAGGCATTCGTTGGTGGTTTAATTCGAGCAAACACGAGCGAACGTGAAATTGGTCGTGGAAATTGAGAACTCGCTCGAGTTCTGCTTCCTCATCAGATTATTTAGCTGAAAATCACATCGGCGATAACATATATTACGAGATGAGAGAATATATACAGCGATAGAGCAAAGTCCTCCCTTCACCCTCCACTTTTTCTCGCGTCAATATTTGTTTAATACGGCTCGACTGGTATTCATCCCCGCTTCGCCGTTGAGCCTTCAGCGGTCCAACTCTCGAGATTTACCGCTAACGAGGCAGAACGACCCCTCGAAAGTTCGGTGAAACCAGAAGGGTGGGGGGAGGAGGAGTCAGCCAGAAAGAGAGTGGGAAACAAGAAGAGAGAAACGGAGCGATAGTTATCATCCCTTAAATTCAACATTAGCTGGATCACCCGAGGAGGGTGGAGAATCGAGGGTACTAATTAACGATACATAAACCGTATATTTTTCTTTTGGGAGGGAGCCCCGCACATAATTTTGCGATTTAATAACTGTGCCCGCTCTCGTGTTTGCGTTATTGCGTAAACAAGGAGCCTCGCATCGACTACCATATCCAACGGGGGATGTTCATACCTCCGGGCCGATGTGTCACTTTAAATTGGACCCTTTCACCGTTTGCTCAAACTCCCTAATTAGTATACCATTATTATCAAACCGTCGGGGTAATTAATCCATTCCGAGTGAAAATATGCAATCGATATATTATTTTGTAGGATCCACTTTTATTTATACTTATTTACCTCTCTCATCCTTTGACGTATAATTTAGTGACGTTTGCTCGGAAATTCTGCTTTATCGGCTTGTTTCTTTGTGGATTAGCTCGGGATGAAAGGAAATTGAAACGTTTTAAAAATGGAAATTGAAAAAATGTTCGTTCGAGAGTTGAGAAAGATGGGAATATTGAAACGATAAATGTTTCAAATTCGAAAGGTCGGAATCAACCTTCGGTTATACTTGAGCTCGAAGAAACCCTTCCATCTTGTTTCCCTCTTGAAACGAAATATCTTTTATTCGAGACATTTTTTATTGTATCTCGTACGTTGTGAGATATATGTTACGGACGTAATACACAGACACCCCGTATACACACGTGCGACCGAAAAAGAACGAGGCCAGTTCTGAAAAACGCTGAATCGTGAGTGAGAAAATTGTTGGAGACACTTGCCGTCGAGTGCGCAATAACAGCAAAGTACATAACGGTGTAGGTACGATGCGCCCGCGTTGTTGGTAAATACACTCGAAAGGGGAATGGCCGTATACGATACGTCGAGTATCGGGATACGTTTCACCGGTGTGTCTTGAAAGCCATTTTGACGATTCGAACGACGCTGGCGTACCGGCAGTTCCGCGTCTCGATTTCTTTTGATCCCACTGGTCGACCTATTTCGAGAGGTCGATGTACCTTTTCTTTGCTCGCTGACTCTATGCAGGCGCACCTTCCTGACGTTCCACCTTTCTAACGTTGCCACGATTTTTACACGTGCGGATAAGACCGAAAAAAGTTTCCCGAAACTCGGAGCTTTAGTTCCAACTCCGCTGGAGCGCATCGAGCTCGTTTTATCATGGATACAGCGCGCTGTTGTAAAATCTAGCCTCGCTCCTTTGCCAGTTCGATAGAACTCGAAATTGCGAAGAGAAAAGTCCTCATCGGTTTTTCTCTCCGTCGCACCGTTCCCGAGATACGAACGGAATAAGAAGCATCCAATGGTGAGAAAGTCACGCGGTGCGTTGGCTCCGCCTTTTTTTCACATTCGCGGCAAAGCATTGGCTGTCGCAAATTCGTTAATATCTCGGCAGGGTTTAATCGTAAAGAAGCGAGCCCGGGGACTTTTTCCTTCAAAATTTCAAGACCTATCCAACCATCGATGAATCAAGCCCGACATTCGACACCCCCGGTAGGAAAGACCGTCGATAGCGTGGATATAGTTGAACAACTTGGCCTATTCTCTATCACCAAATAGAGTCTAAATAGAGTCAGCCGCACATAACGGTTTCCGTTGCGGGGTGAATTTCTCCATTAGCCTGTTCCCACAAACCCCGTAACGTGGCCTAGGTGAATCGACCCTATAGTTATACGGTACGGTCGAAGCGGCGAGACTACTACCCGCGGCCGTGTTTCCGTGTGTACAGCACAAGGAATGGGCGAGTACAAACCGGACGAGCATGGACCAACGATGCGCCCGACCCTCGTCTTGCTACCGACCTCCTCACGGTTTGCAGGAGATACAGCCGTATATGCACGGGCGTGTAAGGCCGCTATCGTACACGACCGTTTACACCGCGATCTTTCGATACGATCGTCCAACCGCCTCTCCCATCCCTCCAACCCCCACCTCTCTCAACCGTCGTCGGTCCAGAAACCATAATACACTAATGTACTCGTATATACGACGCCATTGTATCGGGTGTCAATTTGCATATACGTTATGGCGTAACCATGATTAGCGCCGTCATACTGACCATCATTGGATAATGGTAATTCAATTATCGTCATAACCGGCAATCCCTTCGATATAATAATGAAATAATTGTTAAATAATACAATAATTACTGTAAAATTGTATTTCCAACGAAATTGATTATCAATTGGGAAATAGGAGGGGACGGAGGAAATGAGTCACTCCGAGAGTACAGGGATGGGATAATCGTGTACCATGCGGATGGTAGTGGTGGTAAACGGCACACCACCGTATCCGTTTATGTTCCGAAGGCAACGCCACACATCCCTCGGTCCGTTTCAGCTCCATGACCCGTACCATCCTCTTACTATATCTGTACAGAATCCAAATTCGCTCTCTCGCTCGTGAGACGCCTAACCAGTCATGAGTCTATCACCCTGTTACGAACTCCCTCCGAATCGAGCTCAGAGGGAGAGAGAGAGAGAGAGAAAGGACCCGGTCCAAGGCACTGGACCTCTATACCTGATGAGTAATCTATTAGCCCGGTATTCCGCTAGTTAGTATCAATCTATGTCGATCCGAAGTATGTATGTATCCGTACTAACGTACCGGGTGAGTCGAGAAATTGAACGCTCGGAAAATCCATGAGTCAAGGTGGGTGAAAAATGTTGTTGGCTCTTCGGTCCATCGATCTTTTTCCAAAATGACGCGCTAAGCTGATTTTAGGTTAATCCAAGTTCGTTGAAGCTTTCCACTTCATATTACTCATTACTGACGCATCATTCGATGATAATGTAATTAGCTTTCGAAATTTCGATTTCTGATGATTCACCCGGTATATACTAACGACGTATAGATATACGTTTGGCGTTCGTTCCAAACTACAGACATACAAGTCCACCTTCTCTCTCGCGGATAACGCAAGAACACACAGGCGAGCGATAGTATCTCTTCCAATAGTGTATATAATGGACACAGTAGAGATAGTATTATACCACTGGTTGGAACCGCTGATTCACTCCGACATCCCAACAATTTCGATCGTGCCTCGGACGCTTACTCTTGCAAAACCGAAACTATCTCCGAAAGCGAGAGGCAGTGATAGAGCGAACGGGGAGGAGAAGGAGAAGGGGGAGGGCGGCATCAACGAGGAGAGATTGCGGAAAGAGAAGGAAATACCTTCGATCTAGAGTTTCCCTATGGGCTTTGGGATAATAATTACACGTTCGAAGTCATTACATCACTGGTAACGAGAACAATGTATGTCGGTGTTGAACACGGAGAAATCCCGGATATCCGGGTGCTCTTTCAATTTTGTTGGAAAATCCGGTTGGTTAAATTGATCGTTTAAAAAAATGTGATGACAAAAAATTATAACGTGGAATATAAATAATGTATAATTATTAAGGAGTCATTGATAATTTATATAATAATAATACATTAATTAATTTAAAAGTATAATGTTATTTAAAATATGACGGTAATCATAAAAAATCTCCATATACGTGATTGGTCTATAATTGGAGTTTGAAATCCGAAGTGAATCTGGAACAAATTGATGAAGCTAGAAAAGTACAATATTTTTCACTACTTCGATGAATGCACATGCGGTTTTCATTTTTTTCTTCTTTTTTTTATGTATATTTTCGTTGCGGCAATACGTCCGAACGCTTTTACCATTCGTGCGGTACAGTTGTAGCTCGCGGTCGTTAGCAAACCGCAGCAATCGGTCCGCGGCGGTATACGCCACGTACCCTGGCGAGGTGATTTTGATGACGGTCGACTCGTGGATTAACGAGAGAATCGACGTGAAATGGACGAACGAGGAGAGCCTCGAAATGGATACGGGGGATAGAAAAAGCGAGAGGGATGAAAAGAGAGAGAAAAGAATTTTCGTAGAACGGTGAAACGCGCTCGCGTGGTCCTCGAGTGTGGTCGATGCTCGCGTGACCACCGCTCGCTGTATTATGAGCCAGAAACACGCGGAGAGAGTTACGCTGCTCGTGCTAATCGACCGATATAAAAGGTGATATATCCAAACACCAGCGTTCGCGAATCGATCGAAACGAGCCTGACTTTAATACTGCTGCAGTGTACAGGATTTTCAAAAAGTCACGTTCGATCTTTGCCCAGCGAATAAAGCTTGAAATTTTAAGAAGAAATCACTCGAAGCATTTTTTTCTACGACGAAGCGATGCGGAGATATCGAGGATTTAGCGATAGCCAATCAGATGCCTACCCCTTCCGTTCGCGTGCAGGAGGAGGAGAGAACGCTGTCCCCACCCGCTGCCACGGATTCCTTCGTATCTCTGTATTGACGCTTCGGATAGAAAAATGACTAAGGACTTTTCGCTTTGAAATTTAGCGTTCTATCGAATCGAATAAATCCACTTGTGTGCGACATATAGATCTCTGCTCTTCAGTCTCAACCAACGATTTTTTCATACACCCTCCCTATGTTCCTTGTTTTCTCCATCTTTTGTATTTTACTTCTTTCACGTGTGATGGAACAATCTTTTGTTTTTTGGTCTTGTTTGGTCTCCTTGTGAATTACATACGTTGACGCAACCCCTGCAACTTGGCCGAGCCACTTTCTTCTCCAACCTCCTCGTTTTGCCTTCTCTCCGGGCTTATATTCGTTTAGTTTTCCACAAGTGAGACAAACGAGGCGGGACATCTCGTCATTGTGGTCGCGCCAGTTTCGAGACCGCGACGCATCCCTCGCCACTTCTGTACAACGCTAACGTATGCGGATGCAACGGGTGCTGTGTGCACCGAGAAACGCCACAACCGCTACAACCCGTTGGAGGCTCGAGGCAAATTGCCTCGATTCACAGGGTGTCCAAAAAATATGCGTTTATCTTTCGCAAAGGGACGATCAATTTCTCCTACCAAAATCGATGATGGTTCATTGATAGACGTCGATCTCAAAATCTAATTAATCTCTCCAGATTTAATCTACGTAATCCAGTCAGTCTGATTGATCATAATTGCTCGAAGTATATCTCCGCAATGATGAATCCTAGATAAAAATGTTTCAGGACTTTTCGCTTCGAAATCTCCCAAAGAATCGTCCCCCAAAATCTTGGCTCCCACTTTTTCGACACCCCGTATGAGCCTCTGGGATCCTTTTCTCTTCTCGGCGAGTCCGTTCGCCAGAGCACGTCTGTCATACGCAATATAATGCAAGATAACACCAGTAGGTTTACAGAGGCACGTTCTTGCCACGTCCTCGCAATTCTCCCTCCCGCAGGCCTTCCCTCTTCCTTTCCAACCACTCCCCCTCTCTTCGCCCCTCGATGCCGTAACCCGTTCGTTTCTAGTCTAGCCACGGATGCACATGCGACCAGGAAGAATCGGTCTCTCCGGTTAACGCTACAATTCCCACTTTACCTTTTCCTCCTCCTCCTCCTCCTCCCCCCGCGCCTCATTCATCACAAATATAATCCTTGTAAGCGTTCATGGCACGCGCGTGAATCACGAGGGATCATATATTTATTTATTTTTCTCCGGCACGCACAACGAACGAAATTGATTTATTGTCGGTTTTAAGACCGGCATCCTTCAAGAGCTGGTACTCCTCGCTTCTACGTTTCAAATGGATGAACCTGCAACCATTGGGGGTCCAATGGAATATAGCATCGGTCTGAGAAATTGAAACCCGAGGAATATTTATTATCGAGTTTGAACGGTCGATCCTCTGATTTCTTGACGCTGGAGGCGTGGCATTCATGTTTCTTTTTTTTTTAAATACATTTATCAATGCTTTTTTTTATCGTCTTGATTCTGGCGATAAGAATTATTTGAGGTGTTACTTGATGGATATAAAAAAATCGTCGATATTCCGGAGCATTCACATTTAAATTCGTTTCTAATAATTAATTAAAGAACTAAGTAATTTTTGTTCATAATATAGTAATTTAGCGATATCCAAAGTTACTTAAAACACAACGATATTTAGTACATCGATATTAAAATTGACATCCAGAGTTCGTATGCTTTTAGAAAAATGGAAGTACAAAGAGATAGAGAAGGAAATTAATAATAAATTAAAGAGGAAACGAAAAAAGGATTTTAGAGAATAAGGAGAAGGAAACGGACCAAGAAGAGGTCATTAGGGGGAAATCAAGGTAGAGAATAACGAATGTGAAGAAAGAAAGAGGGAGATGTGCATAAGAAAAGGTGGAAATTCAGAGGAGGAGGAAGTAGAAAGAAACAAGGGTGGAGCGAGGGTAAAAGGGCGAGGATTGATAAACTCGTGGCTTTTCGGCTCTCCAGTCTGGGCTCCAGCGGCCACCGGCATAGGTCGGAGTACGGGAGAATTCTGTGTGCGTGTAGGCGAGCTTTAATCCAGTCCCCATGAGCCATGGTCTCCATCCACTCTCTCTTTCTCTCTTTCACTCATTCGAGACTACAAATCTGTGGCCGGAGCTTTTTCACCGGGTACATGGGCGACGAATTCACCCTCAAACAAATACGCACCCACACGTGTATAGTTTCAGTCCGGGCATGCTCGTCGCTCAGAGTGGTTGCTATAGAATAGAGCGCCCAAAAACCACGAGAACCAGAATGGAGCCGGATCCGCGGGCAGCAGAGATTCTCGTTTGCATACGCGTGACACAGTCCGCCTCTCTCCAACACCCTCTCTCACCTCTCGATCTCTTTTCTACCCTCTTCAGTGTTCGGATCTTTCCCTCTTTTCAAGATTCATCCGTTCTATCTTTTTATCCATTCACATTCATTTTTCCATAGTTTCTGGGAATTGTGGACCTACCATGCTGATTTAAACTTGCTCTCTCCCTGCCTTTCCGTTGGGGGCGTTGAAAAATTGATCGAAAAAACGGCGGAGAGGTACAAGACGGTGCACAGAAGTGCATAAAGATACGAAATACATAATGCTTTTCATCAAAAAATCGTGCGACCAAACGTGACCAAGTTGACCTCTGTCAATATGACCTTGAGACTAAAAGGTCAAATCGACATTGGCCATCCTCTTCCTCTCTCGAAACCCTGCAACTTTCGTTCGAACTATTTTTTTCTACGAGCCGTACTTTCCGAGATAAGAGCTCGTATCACTTCGAGCCCGACACCCGGTACAACAGCTACACGATGCACCGTTTACCCTTGGAATCGTGGCCGACTCGAAGGTCCTCGAAATTGGTAGCCCGGACTGTTTCCCTTCCTTCCTGTTTCCACCCTCGGTTTTCCCGATGACCAAGCGCACACACCCCCAACGTTCATAACACCCGTACAGTCATACTCGTCCGCTTTCATTGTACAACCGCGCGAGGGAGTCATCCCTCGACTCGTGTACTCGCTCTTCTCGCTGATCGGTAGCCGAGCTTTCGAGATGGACTCGCGCACGCGCGTTTTACTCCCTCGTGTCTGGCGTACAGTCGGTGCCTGAAGTAAATAGCAACCCTTATGGAGATATAAAGCTCGGCGTACACAGTGCACCGTAGCTTCGTCGCGCATTAGCTTCGAGCTTACGTTCACCGTGTACACAAAGCGTACACGCACATGCGCGACAACTCTCGCACCGTGCCCGCCTTGTCTTGGCTCTAGTATCGAGAAGCGTACAAACGAATCTCCGTACAGATATATATATATATATATTCTTATATACTGGGTGTCTCGCGTCAAGTGTGACAAGCTTATATCTCGAGACCTATGGATGTGAGAAAAAAAACTTTCGAACGAAAGTTGTACCGTTCGACGAGCTTAAAAAGATAGCAATGTCACTTTGACCTTGAATCTAATCGTCAAGGTCAAATAGAGGTCAAATTCGGTTTTTAACATCCGAAGTCGTACTTTTCATCGCCGATACTTCTAGCTTCAACGAAATAATCGTAATCTCTACCATGATACGCTATTTCACGTTTTCATCCCTGTACACCCTGTATGCACTGAGACCCCGTCTGTGTAGTCGGGGTAAGAGACGATCGCAAGCAGGAAGTAACAACAGCACGGTTTCGCCAACCCCGTTGCCTAATCGCACGTACGAACAATAGGAGCGCCTTGTCATCAGTGCTCGACTATTGCGAAAGTAATTGCTCCTGGCTCGGATCTGGGGAGTCTCCTTCGAGGGAATGACGAGCGCACGGACGGGCGGTAGCAAACAGACAACCGTTTGCGACCGTGCACCATCGCACACTACCGGTAAATCCCCGTCTGTGTTGCGCGCCCTCTTCGTGTAAATATGTACCCTATGCGTACGTGCATGATAGCCTTTTTTTTTTCTTCTTTTTTCTTTTCTTCTCTTCCGTTTTTTTCTTTTTTCCATTTCGTCGTGTACACGGCCCCGATGTGTACGACGCTCGCACAAGGGATGAAAGAAAAAGAAGGATCGCGAAAGAATGAACGAGGGGTGCGCTCGTCCCTCTCTTTTCTTTTTTTCGACCCTTCCTACTTTCTTTCTTGGCTCTCCTTCGACCCACTGATTTGTAAGCATTCCCGACTTTTGCTGCAGTCATCAGACACGCGCTCACGGCACACGCTGTATAAATATATATTCAGGGACAAAGAGCCAAAGATATTGTTCGTTATCTCCTCTCTAAGAGTTTCTTTTTTCATCACGTTTCTTTTTGTTTTTTTACTTAAGGAATAATGTATTAATAATTATAATTATAAGTAGGTAAGTAATAATAATTATCATGAATCATGTAATTTACTAACAAACAATCGGTTATCAAACATCGGAAGAAATAAAAATTATAATTATTATGTTTGTACTATTTTATATATTTGTACGATTTTATGACTATTTAATTTTAATATTAAACGAATAATATTAAAATTACATACATTATGTTTAGCAGGACATTTTTAAATATGTTTTTTTTTTCAATTTATTCAAATTCAATATTTATTTTCATCTTGTTCTCATAATGTAAACAAAAATTGATCGATGGATTAGTATTTATTTAATTTATTGTTTGATTTTTTATATTTAATTTTTACAAGTTTTTATTACATTTATTATTTGATTTTATATGTTAAAATTTACATTATTTTATTTCAACGTCTGGACGGATTATGTAAAAAAAAAGTATAGAAATACTTTATGAAACGCGAGAGTTGTGCGCCAGAGGTCTTTTTCGGTTCCAGCTTACTAACAAACATTCATCCATCTCGCTCCATTTTGGTATTCGTGTGCGTGGAGAGAGAGAGGACGAAAAAAAAGTGGGAGGGGACGATCCGTACAGCTATACGCGTAGTCTAACCCCTTTTGACGGCGCACTGATTAGGTAGGTGAAAAAGCGTCCTTCTTGGCGGACAGAGAGTGCACGAGGGATGAAAAAAAAGAGAGAGAGAGAAAAAGAGAATGAGATGACGAGAGAGCGAGAGTGAAAGAGGCTCCGTAACGAGAGTGAGGGTCTTTCTGGAGCCTCACCGAGAATGACGGACTAAAGGCTGTGTCTGTATACAGATCCATTCAAAAAAAATCGACAAAATCAAAATTTCGTACAAATTTCATTTTTTTTTTTCATAGAATTCATAGAAACGTCTTTCGTTTCAACTAAATAAAAAAACAATTGAAATTATAATAAAAACGTTACATGAAAAAAATTGAAAAATCTCGACAAAAAAAAGATTAATTAATTTCACAATACAATTATATCGTAACTTTTCATCTTTCAGAACAATTTCATCGAAACGTCTTTACTTTTAACTAAACAATAAACAATAAATAACAAAAATAATAAAAACATTACATCGAAAAATTGACAATTCGAATATCTCGGTGGAAAAAAAAAACCAATATCGCAATACAATTACATTGCAACGTTTCTTCTTTTAGAACAATTTCATCAAAACGTCTTTACTTTTAACTAAATAATAAACAATAAAAAAAAATAACAAAAAAAAATATAAAAACGTTCAAATATATATATATGTATATATCCACACGTTTGAACGCGTAGCACGGTTCAAAGGAGTCTCGTACTGAACTGGCAAGAGTACGGGCCGGTACTGTATAGGGCACTTAGCGTAACGAGAATAAATTCGTGAAACGACAGGATGAATTGCGAGAGCAATGAAAGAGGTGGAGGAATTTATCTCTCTCTCTCTCTCTCCCTCTCTCTTTTTCTCTCTCGCATAAAGAGGAGAACGTTTATTTCTGTTTCTTGCTAGCAGAAACGTTGATCCTTCGATGAAAATAGCCGAACGCGCGAGATCCAAAGATCCAGAGAAAACCCCCCCCGTTGTCGACCGAAATACGCGTACGTATAAGAACCGTACGTAACGCGCACAGTTATCTGACACAGTCTCGAGTGCGCTCTGCGAAAAGTCTTTGATGCCTTTGGCGCGTGTACACAGATAAAATCGTCCAACGAAGTGGAGGGGGAAAATAGAGATTAGGGATAGAGGGGGGGAGGGAGGGGGAGGGGGGGTAAGAGAAAACGTCAAGAGACAGGGGTAGATGGAAAATAATCGAGAAACTTTTGATATAAAAAAAAAATCCAAATTGCCGGGCATAACCTTCAACTTTCTTAAAAATGCAAAAAAAAAAGATTTTTTTTTTTCATACAAGGGACAGACTCGTGTAGACACGCGGCCCTCGACGAGAAATACGTGTGCCTGGTTCGCTCGATCGATACAGATAACCTGCCGGGACTCTTTGGCTCTCTCTCTCTCTCTCTCTCTCTCTCTCTCTCTCTCGCTCTTTCTCGCTCTTCATTTTCATTCTCCCGGTCTGCTCAGCGGAGCCCGTGAAACACAAGGGTACATAATTCCTTGCCTTCGTACCTGGTCGGGGTCATCCGGACGCCTCCTCGAGAGCTTCCCTCGAGCGATGACCGAACGTGGGCGTGAGAAGATACTCAATCTCTCTCGTCGTCCACGTCTGTGCGGATGCGGGTTCACGCTACTGCCAAACTCGCCCAGTCGAGACAGTAGATAAAAGTGGATAATCCTAAGCGCGGCGAATTCAAATCCTTTTTTTTTTTTTAAATTTTTTCATTATTCAAAAATCGATCGAACAATATTTCTTTAATATTATTTTATCACTTATTCAATTTAATTTTGTAATTTACATTTTTTTTTCCAATAAACCGAGCTATTTTTATTTTAATATCTATATTATTATTTCAATCGTTATTAATTAAATATCATCAATTATTAATTATCACTATTTTATTTTATTCTTTTTTCCATCAATGAATCGATTATTATAAAATCAATATTTTTTAAAGTACCGTTCTATTCACTGGTGGAAGAAATACAAAAATAATGAAAATAATAATTAATAAAAATTGTATGAACGATGATAAAATAAAATTTAAAGAATACTACTATAATATTAATAATAATAATAAAAATACAAAATAATAATAATAATATTAATAATAATAATACTATACTATTATTATTTTATATTTCGATGATTATTATTATAATTGTTGTTGTTGCGGTTAACAATTTGTTTGTCCGACGAAAACGATATTTCTTCGTTTTTTTTTTTTTTTTTTTTTTTCGTTTTCCTCTCCGAGTGACGCATCTTTTTCCCGTTTATCGCAATTTATCTTTTCTCGGTCCATCTCCCTCATTCCCTCGTCAGACATGGCCCAGCCACGCGACGGCGCACACTCTCGCACGCCTGATACAGAGCTCTTCCCTTCCGTCGGGATGCCGAATCCTCCGAGGCTACCGAGTTTCCTGAATATTTTATTTACTCTACGCCGACGTTGCTTTCTCATTCCGCGTTGTCTCGAGCCCCCTCGTCTCTTTTTCGTTCCACCTCTCTCTCTCTCTCTCTCTCTCTCTTTTAGTTTTTAGTTCATTTTTAAGTTACGAGTTAGTTCATCTTCATCCAACTTTTGTACCAAGATCGAATATTTTTTAAACAATTTTGCAATTATTTTATGTTAGGTTTTGTTGTTTTTGTTGTTTATTTTTGGTAAAAATTCGGTTTTTGTTGTTTGGGTTTGTTTAAAATTCGGTTTTTTGGTATTTCTGTTATACAATTATTATTCGTTGTTTATATTATTATTATTATTATTACAGTAAATATTTCTCTAAATCTATATATTTTTATTTCGTTCAAATTTGTCTTTTATTTCAAATCACCCAAAGATTTTTAACCCGAGCAAAATAAATCTGAAAAACGAAAAATAAAAAAAGTCCTTTTTACAAAACACGATCGTCTTTTTCAAATATCAGAAGTAGACGTACCTTCGCTATTCCAAAACGAACTCCACGATCAACCGAGTCAAATTGACCAACCGAAAAGCCAAAAAAAAAACGCTCATAAAAATAAAATAAAAATAAAAATGACTCTTGCTTCGATGCTTTAAGCGGAATACACGTTCTCCATCTTTCTCTCATCGAATACCAGTCAGCGATGGGGTACTCCAGGCTCTCCATTATGCATACGCGTCTCGCCTGCGGTGCGTACGTGCGTAATCCAAGGATGAGCCGAGGCCGCGTCGCCGCGATCCCACCCCCCAAAAAATCCGGAGACCCCAACTTCGAGCCTGAAAACCCACCCCCAACCCCCAATCCTAAAATCCACCCCCCAACGCCAAAACGAATCCTACAAGGCTAAAACTCATCCCTGACTCTAAAACTCACCCTTAGCCACCCTTAGCCACCCCTCCAACCCCTCCAACCCCTCTTCTTCCCTCTTAACAAAACCAACCTCCTGATCACCCTCTGCCCTACCATCAATCCCGTAGTTCCAACCTCCTCCACTATTCTCGCAGTTGGATTTGTCGGGCGAATTAATTGCGCGAAGGACCCGCGGCGATACCCACAGAATTCAAGGGGACGGAAGGGAACGAAGGTCCAGGATGGAGGGTGGGAGGTTGCCGAGGTTGAAGGTGGTCCGAAAGCGCCCTTTTCCCACTTGACAAAAGGGACAAGGCCACCCAGCTTTCACCGAAGGGTCGCAAAAGGGACTCTTGCCGGTTCGGAGTAAGGGACAAAACGCGATCGAAGTCTCCGAAAAAGCCTCCAGGGCCACAGAATCCTGATCGGATTGAACCAACGAATTCCGAATTTACCGTACGTCGGGGACTGTCTAGTTTCGTGCCAAGTGTACACGCACCAAACTTTTTTTTTTGTTTTTTTTTTTTTTGGTATTTTTTGGAGGGTTTTTTATGGTTGTTTTTTTTGGGGTTGGGTTTATATTGGTTTTTTGGTTTTCTGTTTTTGTCTCGATGTTCCAAGTGGGATTTTATAAAGTTTATCAGTAGCAGCAGCATTTCTCTCTCTCTCTCTTTCTCTCTCTCTCTCTCTCTCTCTCTCTCTCTATCTCTATCTCTTTCTCTTTTTTTTTGGTATTTTTTGGAGGGTTTTTTATGGTTGTTTTTTTGGGGTTGGGTTTATATTAGTTTTTTGGTTTTCTGTTTTTGTTTGGGTTTGTTTGGGTTTGTTTGGGTTCTCTCTCTCTCTCTCGGACTCGAATTCCTTGTTTTATTGGCTGTACACTGTCGACTCTGAACGCCACATGTTACAATCCATCGTCATTACCATAAACGCGCATCTGCAAGTATCCCCGAGCATAAATTGATCGGCTTTGTAACCGTCTATACAGGGTGTGTCCGATCGAAATGATCAAAATTCGATTCCTATCCGAAAAAAAATTCGAAAATTTTAAAAATTGACGAAAAAAATTGATATTCCTAAAAAATATGAATACGACAATTTGATAATACATACATTGCTTTTTATTCCCAAGAAAAGAAACTCAGTACAGTTATATTGCAAATTTAAAAAATTAAAACCCATCATTCCCACTTTATAAAGACCTAAAGAAAAAAAACTAGTTGGATGGAATCTTCTCGACTGAGTCTGTGATAAGTAAATTTGTTGTCAAAAGAGACAAAGAGAGACAAAGACAGAGAGAGAACGAGAGAGCGAACGAGGGAAAAACTAAGTGTGAATAAGACGAGAAAAAAAATATTGGTCGATTGGAATTTGAAATTTTCCTCATGGGAAAAAAGCTTTCAGGGAGCGGTTGAGCAATGGCGACCGATAATTGATCGGGGACCGGAACGAAAATATTTTTCGAACTTTCGGTAAAGGGCGCAGCTGCATCGACGTTCTTTTTCACATTATATATATATATATATGAATCTTTTCGTTGATGGGACAAATTTGAAGCGTTACAAGAGCCCCGACAAACTGGATGGAAAGGATGAAGAATTAGAGAGGGTTGCTCTGTGGCGGTTTGAAAAAATAGTTAAAGTAATCGCCTTATCTCGTGGGAGAAAGCGCGTGTTCTCTCTCTCTCTCTTTTTCTCTCTTTCGTCGCAGAAGGGATTTGAAAATTTCGGACCGGAAGAAGATCGTGGATTTCGCGCTGGTATTACGATCTTTCCTTTTTGCGTTAACTTTTTTTTCTCTCTCTCTCTCTATTTTGTTCTTTTTCTCTCTTTCGATCAATCACGACCTTCCGCGATCCGTTTGATTCGAGGCTCGAACGTTTTATCGCGATAAAAAAAATTCACCGGTCGAAGAATGGCCGATAAAACGAAACCCAGGAAATCGAGAAAACAAAGTATAAATCTAGCTCTCGTTCCACTCATTAGTGGTGGACTCTCTCGTATAATAAACAGCTTAAGGTATTACCCGAGATTGACAGGTGGCCTCCAAAACTGTCGCTCATTTCGAGCACCTCGAATACACGTATACGTATATTTTTACATATTTGTATAGCTCGCGTAATTAGCTCGAATAATTAATGAAACAAATAAGTTTTTTCGCCTCTTTTTTTAGTGTTTATTTAACTGGATTTTTAAAAAAACGCGATTTCGACATTTAGCAACGAAATATTCAAAAAGAACATCGTTGGATTGCGTTTGATAGTTTAAAAAAAAAATTCCATTTTTTTTTTCGTCGAATTCTCGATTTTTAATAATATTTTTGAAAATCCTGTTCCGCGATGCCTAGCTCGAAAACTATGAGGGCTGGACTGTTTAGTCTAAGGAGTAAAAAGTTGTGTCTCGGTGTAACGAAGACCCTGAATTTTTTTCACAATTTTAAGTTCCAAAAAACCAACCAAAAAGTGCTAAAATCAGTTTTAGAATTTTTTATATTCATTGTTTTTTTTTTCTGTTTTCGTCGATTGGTAATAAAAAAATACCCACGAAATATTGAAAAATAAATAAAAAATGTAAATATATATATTTTTGAGTTTGTTTGGGTTTGTTTGGGTTATAATTTAATATAATTTCGTGATAACGGGTGTACGAATCGTTCTGATGTTTTGTATATCGGTCGCGAACTCCGGATCACGAGATATCGGTCCACAATTTTATTTTCGTCTAATGAATAATGGACATCGAGTTATCGAGCTCGTACGAGGGATCTGACAAAAAGAAGGAAAAGAAACAAAAAAACTGGTTTGCGCGAACGAACGAAATTTCTAACAAACGGGATGGAAAAATCTTCGTTCCTCGACGATAAAGGACTGTCCAGGAAACCGAGAGGGAACCGGAAGTCCCTCGTTCCCGAGGATCGAAGAGATCCCTTCGCGTCACGCCAAGGTGCGGAACGGAAGTCCCCCGGTCAATATGTATGCACAGGTCGACAGGGATGAAAATAGGTGGCGAAGAGGCGATGGTGGAGGGCGCGGAGGGAGGGGGGAGAATACGAGCGGAATGCTTTACGGCCCCATTTTTCAAAAGATCAGCATGCATTTTTCTATATCGCTGAAACTCCTCGCACTGCCTCGCATACCAAAATTATTTTTATTCGTACCAGAAATTGCGATTTTTCAAAAATTTTTCTTCATTCTCAATTTCGAACGACTTTTCATTTTTAAATGTGAATTTGAATGTGTAAAGATACGGTTTAGTTTTTTTATTCGACGAAAGAATGGTTTTGAAATAATGAATGATTATTTAAAATTACATTTAAAAAAATAGAGGAAAAAATCGAGTTAAAAAATGCGTAAATAAAGTACTAATTTTTTTTGGTTTTTGCTTTTGTTTAGTTTTAATTCTGTTGGATTTAATTTTTGGTAATTTATTAGAAATTTGTTCGGGGGGAATTTTGTTTCTTCGTGACGATGAAATGAATAATATTTTATAATTATTTTGATTAGTTGTACTCATTATACACGAGCATCTCTCACATCGTCCGCCTCGAATATTTTCAGCGTTATTCTCCCTCGCGTTTCTCGTACCATTTTAATTCCTCGTTCGCATCTTCTTTGCATACACAATTTCTTTTTTTTTTTTAATAACTTTTATTTTTTGCTCTTCACAAAACATTGTGCTTCATTTTCGCATTATTACAGTACGTAGCTTGTATTAAAATGACTTTGCGTTAACTTTTTTATTTTATTTTTTTCCTGCGAGCTTGTTACACTTAGCCGCTGCCATTTTCATTTATTTATTATTTTCATTTGGGTCAAACGTGTTACGATGCTATAATAAATCTCCTTCTCCGTCTCTTTTCCTCGCTCTAGCTCACTCTCTGCTTATTTCTCGTTTTCTGAACGCCCAACTCTCGCTTCTCCCATCATCCATTCCTTGACGCTCGCACGTTCCTTCCTTCACACGTTTCTCCTTTCCATTCTTGTTTTTTTTCTTTTTCTTCTTTTTCCTTTGACCCGGGCGGTCGTCGTTCCACATTTCTCACGATTTTTTCTCGAGCACACGTCATATTTCTCGAGCTCGCGACACTCGGGCACACTCGTATGCATATAGAGAGCGGCGCGAATAAATCGTTCCACTCGAATGCACCTTTCTATCGAGCCCAACCTGATACTTTTTTTCATTTTTTTTTTCTTCAATGAAATTGAGATCCCGGTACATCGTCCAGAAAATTGGGAAAAATTGAAGAAACGTTTCTCAGAATTTGTTGAATCGATTGGTGCATAAAAACTGCATCGTTTGCCGCGAAATAACAAAAATGACCTTCGTATGACCTCTGAAAAGATAGTTAGGGAAAAACTGTCAAGGCAGCGTGAAGGACCGATGAAAATACTGAAACTTTCGTTCGATACATTTTTTTCTATCGCTGATACTTTCGAAGATACAAGGGGGTGGAAGTTTTCGAACAGGACACCTTGTACGCAGACTGAAAAAAAACTGCCTAGATAGCGTGACGCACCGTTGAAAATGCTGAAACTTTCGTTTGAAACATTTTTTCCTATCTTGGATACTTTCGAATATACGAGGGGGTGGAAGCTTTCTAACGGGACACCCCGTACATACCTTTCTTTCAGCAGTGCGCGAACCTCGTCGCTTTTACACCCTTGAGATTTTTGCGCTCCCCCGAGAGTCTCGAGTATTCTGCCAGGCACTTCTGCTTTCCTTTTACTTCTCTCGTTGGGCAACTCCGCGAACGAAGGCAGGGGGCGCTCGGGTTGCGTGGGTGGAAAACACGGAGGAATATTTGCCGCGGGTCCTAGAACCACCCCTATACTTTTCAACCCTCATGGGTGGCCCGCCCTTTTCGCATCACCTCTCTCTCTCTCTCTTTCCTTTTCTCTTTTGCTGCATCTATATATATATAAGTGCATACATCTGAACTTATATACAGGGTGTCCCATTTCAACGCTACCACCCAAATATTCCCAAAATTTTTCGTTTTTTTTTCCATTTTTCGTATTTTGAAATTGCTTATAGCTAAATGGTCTACTTTTTTCACGTTCTTGAATACCTCGTAATTTTTAACAGTTTCCAGTGAGACAAAATGAATTTTGAAGACAAAAAAAATGAAATTTTTCCAATTCAAAAGTTCGGAAAATAAAAAAAATATTGAATACATGAAAACCAATATTCAGAACATTTGGAAAAATAAAAAATGTATGAAACTGACGAAGAATTTCATTTTTCGTTATTATTAATTTGTATTCCAGTCTAACCAAAATGAAACATTTATTTTTTTTCACTAAACTGAATCCAAAAAAACGGTTTTTGACTACGCTAAAAAAATTCTTGTTACGTTTGTACAGGGTGCTCCAGAAAAAGCAAAAAAATGGCTTTTCGAGGGCTAAAAATGGCTTTTTCGGGACCACCCTATACAAATATATACTCGAAGGTCCTTCAGGCATGGTAATTGATTTCGGGGTTGGTCGGAACCGTCGTGACCTTGGATATTCCACCGGCAATTTCCACTGTGAGTTCTCATCCCTCTGTATACCTCTCGCTCTCAAAAGGAAAGGGCCTTCGAGGACGTATAGAAATCGACGTTTTACGCGGTTCGATTATCCACGCGTTTCATTATAACCAATTATTAGTGGAGGGCGGTAGGAATTTTCCACGTAGTACGAGGGCAAACCAGGGGTGCTGACACGGCATCCATTACTCGTAACAGAACCTCGAGGAAGGAGGAAGGGTCCGGGGTACAAGGGTTCCCGATCGTCGAAACACTCATCGCCCAATTTGATGGGGATTCCATTATTTTGTGGTTTGGAATGTGTACGTCACGCATACTCCCGAAAATTTCGTGAATTACCACCCTATATATGGGCGTCGTGATAAAAATAAGAAAATTAATTATTCGAGATGAAAAAAAATCACAAAACATTAAAAAAAAAAAACAAAAAAAAAATACAAAGAGAAAAAAAAAAAAAAAAAAAAAAAAAAAAAAAAAAAAAAAAAAAAAAAAAAA
>JAPYZI010002981.1:0-39072 GCA_030523105.1 Ophioninae sp. A BG-2022a | reverse complement strand
TTTTTTTCGTAGCCCCCGAGAGCGAGATCCCCCTTGACCCGGACTGGGCGCGCGTACGCGAGGACGGACCGGGGGAACCGTCGCGCGCCCCTCAGCTTCCGGTGAATCTTTCCACGCGTCGACTTCACCGCTCCGTTGTACGTTTGTGTTCCGTAGGTGTACGCGCGCGTGTACCCGCGTACGGTCCACGCGTCGCGTATCTCCGTTACGCGTTTTTAGAGGCCTTTGTGTCTTCTCCATTTTTTTTTCGCCAAGCGATACGATTCGGAGAGTCAACGGTTCGTCGTATCTCGCGCGCGTCGTTAACGTTTTTTACTCTTGCCTTCGAACACGTCTCGGATCGTTCCTCGTTTGCGCGAACGAACGAGCGAAAAATACGTACATTTTTTTGGGTTCTTCGAGGGAACTCGGAAGAAGCGAAGATTCCGAATAATTCGAGATATCGCGATACACCGAGAACGACTCGAAAGGCCATACTCGACGCGTATCGAGTACCCGCGCGTCGATCGGGTCTCCGACCCCGTTGACTCCGCGCGATTCGGTTCGAGCGTGCTCGCGCGCGCGCGCGTCCGGATCTTTTCCCCGTTTCGTTTCCCTCGGAACGAGTCGGCTCTCGCACTCGCGCAAAGACGAATACGAGTCGATCCCCGTATCCGGTCGGCGGGTAGTAAAAACGGTGAGCGCCGCGAGGAGGGTCGAAGCGGAACGCGCGTGGCTCGCGGCGGTAACGGTGGCGAGTCGGACGCGGGGTCGTGACGGTTCACGCGATCGGAGAACCCACGAGGGAGGTCTCGCCCGGGGTCGAGGGGTCTCCGCGATCACCGAGCCGTGACGCCGCACCGCGCGGGCTCTTCGCGGTACTCTCCGACTCGTGCCGCTCGAAGGCTACCGTCCGGAATGCCTCTTCTTCGGCGGGACCGGTCGGTGTCTCGTCGTCGTCGTCTCCCTCGTTTTCCTCGGCGTCTCGTCCGTCCTTGGCGCTCGAGCGCTCTTCCGAACGCGTCCACCCGACTCGATATTTACCGCGAGGTGCGACCAGCGATCCTAAAAACCAACGAAGAACCAAAGTACCGGCGAGCTCCCGAGTCCGTTTCGGTTGGTATCGCGAAGCGTCGAGCGGATATCCAGCCCGGTCGACGAGAGTCGTCCAGCGGGATCTGAAAATTTCAAAGAAAATCGGAAAAGTCGACCGGACGCACCGGTGCGACTCGATCAACCCCGAGGCTCGATCGACCCCGAGGAGTTTCCGCGGAATCTTCGAGAAGCCCGGAAACATCGGCGAGTCCGAACCGCGCTCGCTCGAAAAAGACCCGAAAACCCGACAAAGTTCCCCGCAATCGCGAACAAGAGTCTCGAAAAGCTAAAAAGTTCGGCGCGACTCGCGCGAGGCGCTCCGCGAAACGAGAGAGAAAAACGGGGAGAACGCGAGGGAGAAAGAAAGATACGGAGACGTCGAGACGGTGCTCCGGAGCGGGAGGCGGAGAACTCGTCGCTGGCCCCGTGACTAATCGCGATAGTTCCGCTCGGGAACGGCGGGGACACGCGACTCTCTCGGTTCCGGTTCCGGCGCGTGCTCGTTCGACCCTCGGTTCTGCGAGAGAGAGAGAGAGAGGCTCGACGGCCTCGCCCCAGCCGCGCGAACCAAAGACCAACTAACCGTCGTTGCTCCCTGTCTCTTGACCCCCCTTTACTAGCCGCCCTCCCGCCGCCCCCGTGGTCCCGGTTTCGCCGCGCACCCTCCCGTGCAATTATTACGCGTTCCGCAAAGCCACGCGTCGCGAAAATGGGGTACGACCGGTCCGCGAAAGAGAGAACGTTGCGAGAACGAGAGGCGGAGAGGGAGCGACTCCTTTTCGCCGTTGGCCCTGTTCGCGAGTCTCGAAACGCGGTACACCTTCGCCCGAAATCAGTACTGGTTTTCGTTTCGTCGTCGAGTATTCGCGTCCTTGCAAAATTTTACGGGCCGCGCGATCCTTCTCCTCGATTCGAAGGTTACTTTTTGACGAAGAGGAGCGAAACGTTCCAGCGAATTTAAGGGGCACGGAGATCCCGAAGAAGGGAAAATTTACCGAATAAAGTTCAAACGTCGATGATTCGATGTCTTTTCTTAAAAAACGCGAATAACGTTACGCGTACGTTTCCAACGAGCGCAACCGACGGATAAACCGGACAAATACGAAAGAACGCGAAACGAAACGATCCGGGCCGGTGGAACCGGGCCGCGAGATCCGAAAGGACAAGATCAGCGGCCCGACGCTTTCACGGCCGGGGTTTCCCTCCCGCGGTCAATTTCTTTCGCCCCCCCCCCCCCCCCTTCGCTGTCTCGAGCGATCGTTTTTTCTCCATCTTCGGGGAGCAGCCCCTCGAAGCTTTTTACGTCGAACGTCGATATCGCGTTTCGCGCGACCCTTACCCGGCACGCCCGTGTACAACGATCATTATTCATCCTAACGCCCGAGCCTGATTCACGACACTTTTGCGCCGTGCACATACGCCCGATTGATCGTTGCTCGGCGGTGCGCGCGCGCGTGTCCGTCCCGCGCTCCGTAATACGCTCCACCTCGGGTGATCGTGGAAAAACTGCCTCGTTACGGGTCTCAACGTCGGTGTAACCGGCAACCCTCCGGAAGGTACGTGACTCGGCGGGAATTCGTCCGCGTATCGATACCGGGTGCTCCGGTAAACCCTGGCACCTCCGATATCCCTCGAGCCGGGCCGCTCTCCGAAACGCCGTCCCGGACGGCTCGCGCGCGGAGCCCGTTTTTCAAAATTCTATTTTCAACAATCTTGAAAGTATCGGGACGGGGCGCTCGGAATTTTTTTGCGACGTTGGTGCGCGATAGTGGCGAGTTCGAGTCGTTCCGTCGTTAAAAAATATTTATGAACGATCGAGTAAAGATCGATAACGCGAAGAGGCGCGGGTGCCGCGACGCGGTACGGTCGATCGCGCGGTCGACAGCCACGGTTTTGACAGTCATGGTCGTCCGAGGTGAAAAATAAGAGAAAAATATAGTACTCGCGATCGTTGAAAGCGAATTACCGTTCGAGTCAACCGTCCGACGTTTCGAGAATTTCGAGCGAACGCGAAAACGTATCGAAAAAATAACGAATTCGAACGAACGTTGGGAAGCGCGCTCCGCCCGGTGGTAAGTTCGAAGCGGAATCGAGCGAATGGATCGCGAGACGAGACCCGCGACGTTTCGTTTCCCGTACTTACCGATCGAGCGGGTTTCCGAGGTCGCTCGATGAATTCTGCACGATCCAAGGGAGAGAACGGTTTTCTCCGGCCGCGCTCGAAGCCGCGGAAGATCCCGCTTCGCCCATCGACCGTAACCGCTGATCGGTCAGGAAGACCGCGCCGCGCCGCGCCGCGCCGCGCCGCCGACTTTCGCGAGTTTCCTTCCCAGCTGGGTATTCGCGAGGGCCGTCTTGGCCCGCGAGGGGTCGATAATCCGCCGCGACGAGGGGCGGCGGATCGAACGGTTTCGGCCGGTCGGGTCAGAGATGGCGTTGCCTCGTTATCCCGGCCGCGCGAATCTCCGAATAGCGGGAAACGCACCCGCCCGCTCTCGCGATCGCTGCTTTCCAACCGTTGTCGCAGTCTCGACGTCGCGAGTCAGGGGGATTTCCGGGCGCGTCGTCCGCGTTCCGTCGCGAGGAGGACGATCGAACGACGAGACTGGTCCTGGAAAACGGTCGTTCGTCGCCACGGTCGTTTTTTCGACGTGGCGACGAAAAAACGGTAATTTCTCGGTATCGGGGATCGCGCGGCCGAGGCGACCGCCGGAAGAAGCGCCCGCGGACGCAAAGGCCCGTTGACGCTTCTCGAAGGGGTCTCCGATCGAGAACCGCCTTCGACAGCCGCCGGCTCGGTTCGCCGCGATCGGAGCGACGTTGCTCGGATCGGCGCGGCCGAGCGGGAGGCCGGAAACAACGAGGCCCGAAGCGGGGAGCTTTTCCGCGTTCGCGAGCCAGGGCCGACGGAAGACCCGTTCGCGGCGAGGGGCGCGCGTACGCACGGGCGCGGCGAGCGATACGCGGCCGACGCGCGCGGACCGTAACGCGTCGCGCGGAAGCCCGACACCGGAGACGGGAGAAACTCATGACCCGGTTAATCGTGCGTTATCGCGCGTGCTCGACGCTCCGTCGATGAAGGAGCGACCGGACCTCGAACCGGGATCGGAGGGTCGGAAGATCGCGAACTCACCGAGGTTGATCGGAGAAGGGCCGCGGCTTCTTTCCCTTCCCGTCGTCCTTCGTCGGCCCCTGCGGGCTTTTTCGACCGCGTCCCTCGCGCCCCCCCCCCCCGAACGTTGCGAGGTGTCGCGTTTTTTGCTCTCGTCCCCCCCCCCCCGGCGGTGGCTTCGTTTTCTCGATTTTTTTCTTCCGAGGTATCGGCGTTCCCGGCTTATCCCGGTTCCTCGCGGAAAGATTTTACGATTTTCGGTTCCTCCGAAAAATATTTTCCAATTCCAGACCTCGAAGTCGCTCCCGAAGTCACTCCCGATTCCAGTGACTCGACAAACTTTTTTCGTCGGGGCTGTTACTCGTGCCCGCGACCGCGGCGCGTCCCCGCTCTTGTCCAGCCGTTTTACGAGTATTCCTCGCGCGCCGTCGAAGCCTCCCTCGGCTCCCGCGAACCGGAAGCAGCTTCGGGGACCGCGTCCTCGGCTCGGCGCGACGAAACTCGATCGCGAACCGACAACGACCGCGATTCCGCGAGCCCGCGAATTTCGGTCGGTCCGTCGATAAACGACCGAAGGTACCGTCGCTCGAGCGGTGTCGTCGCTCGCGGTAGTTCCGACAGTCTTTTCGAGTGAAAAAGAACCCTCTCGGGCTCGCCGCGTGTCACCGGAGTCGCGCGAAATTCCCCGATGAACGATCAGGGACGATCGGAAGGGCTCTCGGTGAGGAAGAGACGAGGACTCGGCCGCGGTCGCGTCGGAAAAACGGTGAATCCGTCGCGGAGCGATCGGCCGAGGGTTCCTTCGTCCCTCCCTCGGCGATTCAACGAGCACCGGCCCGTTCCGTCTCGTCCGTGGCGCTCGCTGATCGACGACGTTCGCACTCGAGGCGACGAAACACTCGGGCCGTCGCGAGTCCCGCTCTTCGACGAGCGCTGTACGGACGGGGCGCGTTTCCGCTTTCGCTCCTTTGTACTCGCGAGAGTGCGGCGGATGACGACGACGGCGCGCGCGCGCGATCGTTGAGGCACGATCGAGACGGAGAGTCCGACGCTGTCGTCGTCGTCGCCCCGTCGTCCCCGTCGCGGCAAAAATCACGAACGAACAAAATCCAAAGAGAGGAACGACGAAAGGAAGGACGAGAGCGAGAAGGTCGCCGGTGAAGAGACATCGGGAAAAATAAAAGCAGCGGGCACGAGCGTCGCGAAAAAAAGAAGAGCGAAGAGAAAAAGTGGCGCGGAGGACGCGAGCGAGTCGCGGCTCGAGCGGCAAGGGGCGAACGATCGCGGCCGGATCCGAATCGATAGCGAGAACCGCGAGATCGAACGGGCGAACGGGCGAACGGGCGAAACGAGCGGCGAGGAAGAAGAAGAAAAGACGGAAGGAGCGCCCGACGAGACGAGTCCCCCCCGCGCGAGGAACCCCGAACACCCGCCGAGGCAGGGACGGACGGTCGGACGTACGTACGCCCGCGCGCGCTCGCACGAACGCGTCGATGTTTGCGGCGTCCGCCCCGGCAGCCGACGAAAAGGCGAGAGAATTTCCTGAAATCCTTTTCGAGGGGCTGATTGCCGTCATTATCGCGGAGTGGGTGAGCCGAGTGGATGAACGGGCGAGCGCCTTTCTTCTTCCTCTCTTTCTTACCCTCCGTCGCTGACGGCCCCAACCTTCCGGCGTCCCCCCCGTAGCCTCGCGCCCCTCGCTTCGGCTCTCCGTCGCGAGCGAAGACTCTCGCGCGGAGGAGAGCCCCGCCTCGAGGGGCCAACGGGAACGAGCCCGCCGACCGTGGAGCTTCGCCGGAGAGCCCGACGCGTTCGCGACGGGGAGAAGAGCGAAAAAGAGCGTCGCGAAAAAACAATACGCGTGTACGTACGGGGTGGCTCGAAAAGTTACCTCGAAGAGGCAAACACGGGAGCGTCGATCGCGCGATCGCGTTCCAACGTCTTTTGTACCTTCCGAGAAGAGAGCGCGTCCTTTTTGTTTCGCGCTTCTCCGCACCCTAGATTTTTTTATTCCGGTAGACAATTTCCTTCCGTTTCAATTTGCTTTTTTTTTCGTTAGTGACTCGTTGCATATTTTTGCCATCGGGAGGCAAGCGAGCGCGTAAAAAAGACGGAGCGAACAATTTTTTTTTTTTTTCATAAAAAAAACATATATATATTTAAATTTAATTACAAATTTGAACAATCGAAATACAAAAAAAAGGCAAAACGAAAAAACCGTTGATCGATCGTAAGATCGCGTATCGCGAGATTATCCCTCGAGGATATTCGTCGGGAGGGCGACTCTTGGACGTACCCTGTGCATCGTCGAGGTAAACCGCACGGGCGGAGGGAGGAGGAGGAGGAGGAGGAGGAGGGCCGGGTCGGAGGAAAAGAGGTGCGAGGATCGTTCGAAGCGATCGGAGCGTTGCGCCCTTCGTGTCGTCGAGCCGTTCGAGAAGCAGCGAGGGTGCGCGCGAGGAACGTTGAACCACGGCCAGCGGGGAGGAGGGTTTCGGTCGTAGCGCAGGGGCGAGCGATCGAGAGAGAGAGAGAGAGAGGGAAGACGCGGGGAGAGCGAGGGAGGACGATCAACGGCATTCAGCCACGGTTCCGAGGTCTGAACCGAGAATACCGCGTAGATGCGCGCGAGGAGCGCGAGCGAGAGAGAGAGAGAGAGAGGGAGAGAGAGAGACGTCGGCTCTCGCGGATTCTCCGCGAGCGCAGAAGTCGACTCGTCGACACCGCTCGAATCGATCGCCGGCCCCGACCGAGACCCGTCGAGCTTTTTCGAGCTTCGCGGTCCTCCCGTGTACACCGAGCCGCGTAATCGGCCACTCCAAACGTCACGGGACTTTGTATACAAAGTGGGATTTTATACGCGCGCAGGCGTACGTACGGACCGACGGGCGTGATGGAAAAAAATAATTTCCGTCTTTGTTGATCCCGCGAAGCGCACGACCGATTCGTAGATCCCGAATACGCGTGTTCGCACCGGAATCCTTCAATCACGGACGTATCAGTAGCGCGTACTCTTTATTAGAAACAATAGCCATAGTTACAACGAAGAGTACCGTTGGTACGCGCGTTAAAAAAGTTTTCTTTTCTTTTTCACGAAATTTCGCAAAGTCGAGCCGCGCGACGTTTTTTTTTTTCACACTCGCTCACAGGTGCGGCAAGGGAAAAGAGCGAGAGCCGCGCGCGTAACGGCGCGTAACCGAATCGCGGCCGAACGACCTCGCTGCGATCGTCCCCCACACCCCCTCGCGCTTTTTCCACCTCTTTGTCGGGGCGCGCGGGAAATCCGAGCCGATCGGGGGTGCGAGCCGCCCACGCGTCTCGTCGATATCGGTCCCTCGACGGTCGTCGCGCGTATTCGATACACGCGCGCTTCGGGGTCTCCCCTTTTTCGGGGACGATGTTTTTCCAGACGTACGCGCCGGTGGTTCGTACCGTTTCGTCCCGGAACGTTGTCGACGCGAGTATCGGCCAACCGTGGGTGTCGCGAAACGTTTTTGCGCAAAGATCGCCGTGCGAAGAAAACATCTATTCAGAATTATCGATCGATCTCGAAACGGGTCGATCGGGGACGATGGAAGAGGATCGGAACGAGACGCGACGAGCTCGGCGAGAACTCGGAGAGCGCGCCTCGCGACGAACGAAATCCTCTCGACTCTTCGAGGGTCGATCAAAAAATACGAATTCGTGGAAAAAGCGGAGCGCGAGGTACGCGTATCCGGCGCGTTCGACGATTCCGTTCTCATCCGGTGATTCGGGTTCTCGTCGCGAGCCTCGTTTATTTTTTTCGAGGAAATTCGATCGGACGAGAGGACGACGATCGGAGAGAATCGGGTACGGAAGAGCTCGGGTGGAAAGAAACGCAGACGCGCGGATACGTACGAGAGGATCTCGAGTCGCCTCCGGCCCTTGACGCGTGTTCCGCGATTTCGAACGGTCTCACCCGCGCGCCTCTCGTTCTCTCTCGCGCTCACCGGCGATAGCCGCAGGGAGGGTGGGGGCGGTGGCGGTGGTGGTGGCAACCGCGGTGGCTGATCGATGTGTCGCCATGACGACGCTTCCGCCGCCGGTCATCCGACCGCACCGTCTAACCCTCCGCGCTGCCCCGTCCGCGTTTCGTTACCGACCGCCACCCTTTTCGCGCCCCGTCCCCCCCGGCTCCGCGCGCAACGATACGCGCACCCGCGCGTACGCGTACGCGCCCGTCGAGATCCGTCGAGGAGCGCGCGAGTACGGAAGGCTGCGATCGGGATCGTTCGACCCGTTCGACGACCGGTGATCCGCCCTTTCGACGCTCGAGCCTCTCCGGGAGAACCGTATCCCCGGTGCCGCGGGCGAACGTCGGAGGGCTCTCGGGAACTCGCGAGGCCACTCGCCGTCCCGACGCGCGAGCCTCTCGACCGCCCGAACCCGGCCGCGCGTACGCGCCCACCCTCCCCGACTGCCTTTTCCGGTTCGAGCGAGAGAGAGGGAGCGCGGGCCTCGCGGTACGGTTGCGGAGAGAGCGAGCGAGCGAGCGAGGTGCCGCGGCTCGCGTGGGTTTTCGGCCGCGATCCTCCCGCGCGTTTCCTTCTCTCTTCCGCCGAGGAAACCCCTGATCGGGGATCGGACGTTCGGCTTTCCGAAAGAACTTCCCGAAACCTCGTTTTTCCGTCTCGTCCCGACTATCGTCGCGTTCTCGTCTTCGAGAGCGACGCGCGCGCGTGTTCTCGCGACGCGAACGTTCATCGTTACCGTCGAGCGAACGTACGCGCGCGCCGACGAAGAATCGTCGAAACGAACCGGACGAGTCCGCTTTGTTCCTCAAAAATTGTATCGACCGCGTTTTTCGCGGCTTCGAGTGTTTTCCGACGAATTTCACCGTGAGATCCGTTCGTCCCGGGCGTATTCGTTCGTTCGAACAAAGTTTCGACTCGCTCCGTTCCCGACGAATCTTCGATTCGGTTTCCTCGATCGCGAAACGAACGATTCGAACGCGCCGAACGTCCGTCTCTCGTCCCGCGGCCCGCGGCTCTCCTCGGCTTCCCGACCGCTGCACCGACGCGCGCGTGATTCGTCCGATTTTGTAGCGATTCGAGTAACGATTTATCGATCAACGGTTCGACTCGCGCGCCTCGAGTCAACTATGGCTAATCTCCGATTCGTAACGCCTGCTTCTCACCCTGCGCTCTCGTTATTTTTGTACACGTATAAGAGGGAACGTACGCGCGGTTCGTCGGAGGGGGTTGGAAAATGAGCGAGCGAGAGAGGGCGAGTTTCTCACCCCGAAGGGACGCACGCGCCGCCGGCTCTTTCGCGCGTATCTCTTCGGTCTCCTCGCTCTCTCTCTCTCGTTCGTTCCGTCTCCGCGCGGCCCGTTTCGCTCCAGCTCTAACGGGGAATTAATATCTCGCGAGTTAGCGAGCCCCCGGCCCTCTTCGCCCCCCCCCCCGGCGGCCCCGTCGCGCTCTCCTCCCTCGCCGCTCGCCGCGATTCTCTCGCGTACGACCCGGCCGACACCCCACGAGCAAACCCCCCCCCCCCCGGTGCCTCGCCCCGAGCACCCCGAACTACCCCGGACTCGTCCCCGACGCGGCCCCGAAACGGAAATGAGCGCGCGGATGCCTGTACTCTCCGCTCCGTGCCACGCTCGCTCCGCTGCGAGATTCCCTTTATCTCTCGCGCTCTCTCGACGACTCCGTTGTTCGCTCCGTCTCTTCTCCTCCCTCTCGCTCCCGCTCTCCGTCCTCTCTCCGTCTCTTATCTTCTCTTTATCGTTCTCTCGGTTCGTCTCTTCGCGTCGCGCTCTTTTCTTCCCTTCTCCGGTCGTTTCCACACCCCGCGTCTCGTTTATCTTTTTTTCCGCTGATCTTTCCGTGCCTCCCTCGCTCTCTCGCTCTCCCTGATTTTTTATAACTTTTCGACTACCTTTGACGAATTTTGAACGATTCTTTAACCTCCTGGAAACGTCGTCGTCGTCGCGGCTCGCGACGCGACGAGACGATTCCTCGTCCGTTCGTTACCGCGTGTTCTTTCTTTTTCTCATTCAATTTGGGCGAGGGACGGAGACGCGCGGCATCTTTGCTTCTCGATGCTTTCTCCGTCTCGATAATTTTTATAAAATTTTGTGAAACGTCGTCGTTGTTGGGCCGATCGTCGTCGCGGCTCGTTCCGAGTACAAACATTCGTTGACGCTCGTTCGTTTCAATTTCGTCGGACGGTGCGACCAGCGCCACCGATCAATCTCCCCTCTCCCTCCTCTCTCGATCGCGCCTCGTTCTTTTCGCCCCGTCTCCGTTCCTCTCTCTCTCGCTCCCTCTCCGGCTCTGTTTCGAACGCCCGTTCGTTTTTTTCCTTTTTCTCCCTCTTTCTTTTTTATCAGGAAAGTAATTCCGGTACGCGGATCGTAACGTTTTTCCGAGCGCCCCGTCCCTCGCGCGCCCGGCCCTCCGTCGTTTCGCTTTTCCACGAGCCACGAATTTCTACCGTGCCAGCGCTGAATTACACGGTCGCGCCGTCTCTCTCGCTATCCCTGTCTCCAGCCTTCGCACCTTTTCCTCCTCGTGACATTTTTCTCTTCCTTTTTCGTTAATTATTCGTTCGTTTCTCGCACGGTTAAAGGGCATTTACTCGTTTGCCCTTTAAATTTTGCTCGGGCTCCGTCGCGTAGCTTTCGCGCACCCTTCCCTCCTTTCTCGCGCTCTCGGATTTTTAAATTCGCACGACAGAATTATTTCTCGCTCGCTCGCTCGCTTTCTCTCTCCGTCTCGTTTTTAATTTCCTTCGAGGTGTTCGTTATTATTCGCGTCTTTTTTCTTTTCTCCCCCCTCCCTTTCGTAAATTCCGAATTAATGATCGTTCCCTCTCCCTCTCCTTCCCGCTTTCCCGTAAATTCCGAAAAAAGCGTCGCTCTCTCGTCGGCGCGTGAGCGAAAAGCTCAAAATCGGGCTCGTTCGAAAACATAAAGTTTAAAGAAACCGTTGGACGTTTCATTTATATTTTGAGAAAAAATAGCGCGATCATTTTCAACGACGGACGACGCAACAGCCGAGACAAAGATCCGTGACGACTGATCCATCGTTACCCCGAATAATTGTACCGAACGCCGAGCCGATTGATCCGTCGGATGTCGAGGAATCCCGTGCACCGCGCTCGCTCGGAACCACGATTCGTTCGAAAGCTCGCGCACCTTCGAGTAGCGCGAGAGACGGATCTTTTTTTTTTTTTTTTGAAACGAGGGAAAACCTTGATTCGTGTCGAAACAAATTTCAACGATCCGACCTCCGACGACTAATATTTTTTTGTTCCCGGTAGTCCGGCGCTTTATTTTTTCTTCCGGCTCGTTCGCCCTTCGCGTCTATCGATAAATTCTCCACAATCGAGCCCGTACCGAACCGCACTGCCGAGCGATACGGCTTTATTTTGCAGCGGAAAACGCGCTCCGCGTACGACGAAAGAAACGAAGAAGAAAAGACACCGCGAACGTTGGCGTATCTCTCGGAGATCCGTCGGGACGACGAGAATTTCGTTAATTCGAATCGTATCCAATTTATTGCAACGCGGGACTCGTAAAGATCCGGCGACGAAGGGGGTCGAGGCACGACCAGGGCAGGGCGGGGGCCGGGGGTGGAAGGGGTCGACGTCATCCGTCGTTTATAGTCGCGCTTATACATATTTATAACTAAGAAACGCACCGGGACGGTGCAAACTCTACGCGTGTGTACGCATACGTGTATATATATATATACGTATACGCGTAGACGCGCGCGCGTAAAGTTGGTCCGGACACGGCCTCGCTCACGAGCCAACGATTTACCAATGAAAATATGCAAATTTACAGGCTCGTAATTAGGCGCAACGTTACATGAGCCGAGACAGCGAAGATCGCGGGTCGTTGGGGGGGGGGGGGGGGGGGGGGGGGGGGGGGGGGGGGGGGGGGGGGGGGGGGGGGGGGGGGGGGGGGGGGGGGGGGGGGGGGGGGGACGGTAAGATCTCGCATTGTTCGAACCTACGATTTCGCTCTTCCGTAGCGCAATTGATGACCCGACTCTCTCGATTCGTAGTCATAACGGGATTTCCCCCCGTGTTCCCGCCGATACGCCTCCCTTCGTCTTTGCCTCGCGCTCTCTTTGTTTCCTCGAGAAAAGACGCCTCTGCTTTTGGTTCTCCCCGTCTTTTTTTTTCAACTCGGTGCTCCGTTCGTCCCTGTTTCTCTTAATTTCGAGTTGTTTTCCTTTGTTCGGAATTCGCCTCGAAACGCGTCCGTTTTCCCGTTTCTCGACTCGCACCTTTCTCCGTTGGCCGTCCGCGCAACAATTTCTTCAAAATCATCGAACGAGGAGTCGCGCGGCGCGAAAACGATCGTGACAAAAATGCGGGAGAAATCGCGGAGCTCGCGGGCCGGAGAAAGAGGCGAGGAAGGGCGCGGGACGCCCCGAGACCGAGACCCGCCGAGTTTAACGTTGTAAATTTGGCTTTTGTCGCGGTGCCTCGCGCAGCACGCCCTGGCAAACATGTCAGCCGGCTACGTGTTTGGCGAATGTTCGGTTTAAAATGGCTAGGCAAAGAATCCGAGAGTCGTCGTTCGCGTTCGGGTCCTCGCGCGCTCCGGGGTCCCTTCGTCGCACGTGTGCCCCGTGCGAGAGAAAGGGACCGGGAGTGAGCCAACGCGCAAACACACGGATGTACGCGAGTGCCTCTCCGTCCGGTGGCCGCCGCCTCCCTCTCGACCGCTAATAGCGCATCGAGAACGCTTCTCCGCAACCCTTTTGTCGGAGCGATCCGCGCCCCGACCCGCACCGTTTTCGCCTCCTTTCTCGATGTTCGAAACGTCCGAGTCGTCGCTCGGTTCGTTTCGTCGACGTCTTCCCGGCCCCTCGGGAGCAACGATTCGACGATACACGCGCGCGATACGCGGCTAATATTTAAAAAACGGACCGAGGTCGACGTTGTTCCGAGCGAGGAAAAACGAATCCGGAAAATGCTGAATGACCGCTCGAACGCGATCAGCGTTGCGAACGTAAAAAGGAAGATTAAACGAATAAATTTGGTCAAACGTCAGGAATAATTTGCAGCGAGTCTGATCGTTAAAAACACGTAGAATCCTCCGGGAACGAAATATTTGTAAAGTATATACGTAAAAGCTCATCGAACGTTGGAACCGAACGACCCACCGGGAGGACAAAAATCCAAAAAAATGATGGAATTTACCTCGATCCTACGGTTTCCGAACTCTCCATCCGAGCGGTGATAATCGGCCCTCCCCGATATTCGTTCATCCCCCAAAATTGCCCCGTCCTCGCGCGAATCAACCGTATCGTACAAATCGAATACGAAATACTATCCGTTCTCGTGGCCGTCGACGCGTCGACGATATCCCTCTCGAGGGAGGCGGCGAGACGGGGATAGCGCGCGAGAGGACGGATACGCATCATCGCGGCGCTCGAACCGACCCCTGGTCGAGCGGAGAACGCGTAACAAAGCGGCGGGTATGCGTTCTTATCGCGTTACCGGTCTCGGACGATACATACGCGCGTGGGGGTGTACAGGGTGTCCCGCGACGGAACGTCGTCCGTTAAACGGGCGGTTGCCCCTGAAATTCCGAGTCGATTGATACGAGCGCGTACGCTTCCCGGATCGACCCCGAACCAGTCGTTGACTCCGCGAGGCGGCCGATCAGGCGCGGCGCCCCTCGAGCGGGCTCGCCTCGCTTCGCGATCGATCAAAAACGTGCGATGATGATAAGAAAATGTTGGCGACGCAACGGTGAGCTATCGAATAGAAATGAATCGCCGAACGCGTTGCTAAGCGCAAAACTCGAAATAATTATTACACGTTTGGACGTTTAGGGTCGTATCGCGGGTCCGCGTCGACGTATTTTTACACCTCGAAGACGAATCCACCGTTTCGTTTGCCCCGAACTCTCCGTTTCTAGGGAACAATCGTCAAAATAATATTTCAGACAAGTTTTTTGCATTTTCCCAGTCTAATTTTGCACTTTCGGCAAAAACTCGGGCGTATTCGTGATCAGCGGAAAATTTCCGATCGAATACACCCTTTTGTTACTTAAAAAACGGAAAAAACATTTTTTCGACCTCCCAGGCCCGTTTCGCCGGAATCTCAAAAATCACGATATTTCAAAAGGGCGTGGAGCGAGCTTCTCTCATCGAACGGGGATACGTTTGGTGAGTTTGGAAAAGGATTTTGCCTAACTTGGATAATGGCGTTGGATTCGTATCGATATCTCTTATAGTTACCCCGCAAAGTCCACGTGAAAAATGGCAAAAAAAGAGGCAAAGAGGCAAAGTATGGAAAAATTTGGAAAAATCGATGGTCCGACTTTGAAATTCTGCCAAAAATCGAAAAATCATAGGATTTTAATGATCGAAAAAGCATTTTGAAGGGAAAATTATAACGAAGAGATCGAGCACGGAGTGGAGTGCCAAATCCTAAAAGGAAAAAAGTTATCGACGATTCAGTGAAATAATGTATTTTGCCCAAAAATCGAAAAAAATTTTTGATTTTTAATATTTTTTTTATAGGTCCTTTACGATGTAATTTGTTCCCCTGAACACGAATCGACTATCAATTTCCCCAAAAACCCAAAACTTCTATGAAAAAATCGTAAAAAACTCCTTAAAACGCGTTTTTCTTTGATTCGTTCCATGCTTTCGACAAAAATTCTATTATGATATTCGTAATCAGCGGAAAATTTCCGATCAAACAAACCCTTTTAACAGTTTAAAAACGGAAAAAAATTTTTTTTCGTCCTTCCGGGCCGCTTTTCCAGAATCTCAAAAATCACGATACTTGGCGTTGGATTCGTATCGATATCTCTTATAGTTTTCCCGGAAAGTCCACTCGAAAAATCGGAAAAAAAGAGGCAAAGGGGTATGTATGGAAAAATTTGCCAAAATCGATGGTCCGACTTAAAAATTCCGCAAAAAATCGAAAAATCATCGGATTTTAATGATTAAAAAAGCATTTTGAAGAGAAAATCATAACGAAGAGATCGAGCGCAAAGTGGACTACCGAATCCCAAAGGGAAAAAAGTTATCGATGATTGAGTGAAAAAATGTATTTTCCCGAAAAATCCAAAATTTTTAAATATTTTAAATATTTTATTCTTCGATTCGTTTCGATGTAATTTGATGCTCCGAGCACGGATCTACCATTAATTTACCGCAAAACCGAGAACGTCAATTTAAAAAATGGCGAAAACCTTCCGAAAAGACGATTTTGTTCGGGGTGTGCGGAGGTTTCGACGAAAATCACGGACGTCGAGCCCTCGATTTTTCGGGGCGACGTTCCGTCGCGGGACACCCCGTGGATAGATTTTTTCGGGGTGCAGCTCGATGGACCGTCTCCGTTGGCCGCACCCCCGCGCTCAAACCTCACATTATATTCTCGGTACGTACACGCTCGCGTACACGAGCGTCTCGCCCGTACAATAGCCGTGGCCGCCCCGTCATGTTTCGTGCGGTCTGCACAATGATACTCTCGCTCCAACCCCCGACCCCTCCTTCGCGTGTCGCTGCTCCGAGAGCGAGAGAGCGAGAGAGAGAGAGCGGTTCGAGTCGCCCGCTCGGGCGGAGCGCCGCCCGTAACGCTCGCAACCGTATCTCAAGATAACGCGCGCGAATCACGGGCTCGAGGGTACACGTTTTACTCCTGGCTGTTCCAGGCCCGGGAACGAACCACGGGTGTACGCGTATCGAGGGACGGTCGAGCGTTGCGCGATCAAACGTTTTATTCGTTCGGTGCCGCGAGAACGACGTCGAGACGGTTTCGAAAATTCAGGAACGGGACTCGATCTTCTTCGGGTTCGAGAAAACGCCGAGGATCGGGAAAGTGGAAAACGGGGGCGGAGAAAAAAATCGGTGATACCTCGGCTCGGGCTCGGTCGACGCCTTTGGAACATTCCGGAGTAGTTTCGAAGCAAGGAGCAACGAGAAGGGGGGTCGAGGAACGAGGCGGGATACTTCTTTGCTCCGGGAAATCGGCGATTCGAGGGGCGGGTTCGTTTCGACTCGGCTCAACATCCGAACCGGTCGGAAGTACTCTCGAAGCGAGACGTCGGAGTTCGGCTTCGGAGCGGGCTGGAGAAAAAGCGACGAAGGGACAGCCGGGAAGAGTCTCGTTCCTCTCGTCGTTGTCGTCGCTCGTCGACGTCCGGGCCAATCGGGGTTGCCTCTCGGAGCGAAGGAGCCAACGATACGGCACGGGAGATCAAAACCGAGACGAAAGGAAGAACGGAAAGAAAAATAGAACGAGACACGCTCGGAGAATAAACGAGGAGCGAACGAAAGAGCCGTTTCTCGAAAGTTTCGGGTCCGTCCTTGAAAGAGCCCGATCGGCCAATTTTCGAGGCAACGTTGGGACAACGGGCTCGAAGGTATCCTCGCCCGTGCGCGCAGCGGCGGAACTATTCCCAGAGTGCTCGCTCTCTCGGTGCACACGCGCGACTGACACTCGAGTGCGATCGCGCGTTAAACGCGCCGTCGAGCGTACGCGGGTCGCGTGTCGCACGCGTGCCGTTGCCTCTCCTTCTCGCCCTCTCTCTCTCTCTCTTTCTCCTTCTGCCTCTCGCTCTCTCCGGGACGCGTAATTTCTTCTTCCTCATTTTTTCCGAGACCCCTCGGCCCCTCGATCCCCCCGCCCCCTCTCCTTCCCCGTTTGATTCTTCATCGGGGGTCGTTCGCGATCCTCGATGCGTATCTCGCGACACCCGCGCGCGCGCGCGGGTGGAGCGTACGCGCGTTTCGTTCAACTCGAACTCTCTTTCGTACGTTCGCGGTACCTCCGGTCCGCTCGTTTGCGCGTTTCTCACTCTCGATCTACCCCCGGTTCGGCTCGATCGTTCTCCGATCGTCGGAAACGCGATCGGACGTTCGATCCCCGCGCGTCGCGTCCCGTCAACGTTTTTCGATCGGCCCGAGAGTCCGAGCGAACGAGAACGATCGGACTCGATCGTAACCGCGCGGACGTAACAACGGTAGACGCCGTCGACTCGCTGGCCCGTTGCAACGAATCGGCGATGACGGGCCGCTATCGCCGATTTCGATCGCCAACCGGAATCCGATAATTTTTGCGAGAAGCAACGGTACAATTGTAACCAGAGATCGGTGGGAACACCGTCGCCGCGCCGAGAGACGCGCGCGCGCGCGTTCCTCCCGAGCCGGCGACAGTTTTATCCTCGGTAGGGTATCGGTTCGTTCGTCCGACGCTCTCGCGACTCGTACGAGAACAACCGTTTCGAAAACAATAATTCGTTGGATCGTCGCGAGGAGCGAGCTCGCGGTTACGAGCGTCGTACGCGCCGTCCCGACCGACGACGGTGTTCCCCGACGAGAACCGCCGAAAGGTCGAACAAACGGAACGAAAAATAGACAACGAAGACACGGGTAACGAACGAAAAGAAAAGGAAGAACGAAAAGAGAGGGAGAAGACGGAAGAGGTCGGGGAGAGCGGGAGAGAGAGGGAAAACCACCGGGCCTTTGACCGAAAAATAGTCGCAAAGGGCGTCTCGAGTCTCGTCGAACGCCACGCTCGGATTCGGAGCGGAGGACCTCGAGGGGTCCTCCGCGGCGCTCTCGAAGCCACCGCGAGCTCGAAATTGTCTCGTCCGCGAGTCGAGCTCGCGCCCCCCCGGCCGGTCGCGTTCCATCGGCGCTCGGCCGAAGGAGGCTCGCGGGGCTTCGCCGAACGACTCCCCCGGAGGTCTCCTCCCCTCTCCGTTTCGCGCGGGAGGGCTCGATCGGCGGGGGCTCCGCCCAACGCCCCGTCGAGCCCCGAGCGAGCGTCGCGGGGGTTGAAACAACCCCCGTTGCGCGACCAGTAGCGAGCGTCCCCGGCGAACCGGAGCCGGCGCGAACCGGAGCGGGGGCACGGGGCGGGATCTCCGGAAATTTCTCCCGGCCCGCGTCAACGGCGAATCCACCCCCGTTGCGCCGCCGGACGGAGGGCGGAACGGGACGAGAAGGGCGCCGGAAGCAACCGGGACCGGGATCGACGACGAGCCACCGCCACCGCCGCCACCAGCGACGGCTATCGCCGAAGCTACCCTCGAAGGAGCGAACCTTTTCCACCGCGAAGCGTCCAGTCAGCCGCGGGGTCGCGCGTCGCGATGATCGTCCTCCCGATTCGCCGCGGGAATTTTCCCGTATTATCCTCGGATTGACGGATTCGCGCGATCGTAACGATCGCGAACGATCGTGATCGTTCGTTCGTTCACACGCGCAGAAGCGCGTATCGCGATACGCGTACGCGTATCCGTCCGCGGGCGAGACGTCGATTCGTCGCAACGCTCGTTTACGCGTACCCGCGCGTACGCCCGACGGCGCGTCCGTACGCGTGTGCGCGCGCGTTCCGCTCGGAGTGCGTTACAAACGTATACATATATATATATATATATATATGGGTGCGCGCGTGCGCGGGTGCGCGCGTGCGGGTGCGCGCCGAAAAGAACGCGAATAAACGAGGAACGGCGACAGCGGTGTCGAAGAGCGGAGAGCGAACGTTCGGGAACGAGCGAGAAAAGTTTGAAAAGAGCGGAAACGCCGAGAGGATCGTCGATCGAGGCCGAACTCGGACGAGGCTCCGCGGGAGAGTCCGCCTCGAGAGCGCGTCGCAAAGGAGGAAGAGGAGAGAAACGGAAGAGAACCGGAGCGTTCTCGTCGGCGGGGTTCGATCGTTTCTCGTTTCGCTTCGGTTTTGGGTAAACGGGTACCCGCGAGGTACGCTCGCGCGTCGGAAAGCGGAACCGGAAGAGCCACCGCCGTGACCGGTGGATCGCCGAGAAGGACGGTCCTCGCTCGGGTTCGTCCCGCGCGTGGTTCCGCGCGTGGTTCCGCGCGCGAGAGAAGAGGGCGCGGGGGGGGGAGTTCGGGAACTCGTCGAGGAAATCGTTAGAGGCGTCTTCGCGGGGAGCGCCGAGATCCCCGCGGATCCTCCGAGGATCCCAGGGCCGAGGATGCTCGATCTCAAGAGCAGCTCCGGCGGTACCACGGCCGCCGAATTGCCGCGCACGACCGCTTTCACGAATCTCTCGATGCTCTTCGCCGGTACGTTCCTTTCACGAGTCCTTTCTTCCCGGGTGCGCCTCCGCTCGGCGATTCTCTCCCGTCTCGTTCTCGTTTTCGCGCGTTTTCTCCTCCTCCCGATTATTTTGAGGCGCGCGTCGCTCGGGTTCGACGAGTCTCGTCGCTCGACCGTTTTTCGGCCTCGTCGGGAACGATCTTTCCCGTTGTCGCGTACTCTTTGCAGTTTTCGCGTCCGTTGCCGGAGAGACGGTCCTTCCCTCGATTTCCCGTTTCTCGGACGGTTTTTGCCAGGCGCGTCACCGGTGAATCTTATTCAACGGTTTTTCCATGAATTTTCTTCCGTTGCTCGCCGTTCGATTTTTCCAGGAAGTTTCGGACGAGCGCCGCTCCCCGCGCCGCTCTCCTCTTCAATTTCGTGAATATTTTCACTGATGTTTCGCGGTACGCGTACCGAGAGATTCTCGCGAATTTTGCTTTTGCAACGGTTCTTTCTCGAATTTCCAATTTCATCGTTCGAGCGCGAAATTTCTGGCGAATCGTCCTCCCGGTTCCTCGTTCCGGTGTTTCCCTCAAAAATTTGGAATTCACCCCTCGATCCTCCGCGCGATTCTCCGATCGACTCGCCGTCCCGAGGACCGCGTTACATTTTTCGTACTCTCGGCGCGAAGCCTCGATTCGTCACCCGTCGAATCGCGAACTCTCGGTATCCCTTTTTTTTTCGTCGCGAATCCGTGATCGCCGTTCGAGTCTTCGCGCGGCGATTCGACGATTCCGGCGGCTCGAGTTCGGAAGGCCCGGCCCGTCGATCGCGGCGCGACGCGTACGAAACTCGACACTTCGGCCGGTTAATGGACACGCGGGCTCGATCAAACGAGGGGTCGATCGGTCTTCGAACGTGACTGGCTTTACCCACGAACCGGCGTTCCTCGAACACGCGTAGCCGCGCGCGTCCGGTTCGAGGTTCGTTCCGGAGCTGCGAGCGGCGGATCTACGACCGAACCCCCGAGAATACGTCGCGCGCGCGCGACCGTGTTTGTTCGCGCGTTTCGTGCGTCACCACCCTCCACCGACGCGTACGTACACGCGTACGCGAACGTTGTATTCCCAGGATAAAAATCTCGTTCGGTTCGCTCGATTTTTCCCTCGTTCGCGCCAATAACGCGCCAAATGAAAATGTATCTGTCGGCAAACATCGCCCCCGGCGCGCACCGCGAGACTCGACCGGCGAGTCGAGTAACCCGAGACGGAAAAACTCGGGAGAGAGCTGCCGAGGCGATCGAGGAAAAATTGCGAGACCGAGGAAGAGAGAAAGGGGGAGGGGAGGGCGGGGCGAGAGGGAACGAAGATAAATAGGAAGAAAGCGAGGAGAAGACCGAACCGACGACGGGTCGGTCGATCGCGCTCCGTCGTCCCTCGAACTCTCATCGAACGTTCGAAAAAAAAATCACGCGTATCCGTGACTCGCGCGTTTCGTCCGAGACAACGTTTTGCTCACTGAAAACGTATAAATTGGATTTTTTCAGATGCCAGCGGTTCGTACAAGGGAGGCTGGAGCCACGCCGCCTCGCCGGCGCCGGGACCGGGTGAGTCTCCGTCGAAAAAAAAAGCCGAATCGTTGGGAAAAAAGGACGGAGACGAGAGGAAGTTCCGGTCGAAAGATAAAAAGGCAGGGTCGCGGGGCTTTTTCGCGCGATATCCCTCCCGCCCCCGTCCGCCCTTCGGGCGGAGGCTTATCGGCGTTGGGTCTTCGTCGCCTGTTTTCCTCGTCGCTCTCACCTCTCGTCTCTCCGAACGTGTTTTCATCCGGCTTCGCGAAACCGAGGAGCTCTCTCGATCGTCGAGCCCCTTCGCGTTCTCCCGCGAGAGGCCTCCTTCCTCCTCTCGCTCGTGGATTCTCGTTCCACCTCCGTTGGCCCCGCGGCGCGGAGAGCGCCGCCTCGACGCGCGAACGCGGTCGAGGGCGGTGCGGGTGACGGGTCGGGAAGGGGCGCGAGTTCGCGCGCGGTGGGCTCCGCGAGTCGCGACGCCGCGGGCTCGTCGGGCGGGGGTTGCCCGCCGGACCGCAAACTTGAGAATACGCGAGAGAGGGCGTGGGCGTCCCGGCGCTTTGCGGCGCTTTGCGGCGCTTTGCGGCGCTTCGCGGCGCTTTGCGGCGCGTCGAACCGCGTCGAACCGCGTCGAACCGCGGCGGCCCCTTTGTCGTCGCGGCGCGCGAGGCGAGCCAGGAGCGAGGGAGAGAGCGACGTCCGGGCCGTAACCACCGGGAGGCCGAGCGGGGAAAGACCCGCGGGGACGATCGTCGCGGAGATCAGAGCCGTGCCCGTGGGCGACTCGTTACGAACGGCTTCTGCTCGTTCGCTATCTCCGTTTCTTGTTTTTTCAACGCGGCCTCTTCCGCCTCGTCCTCTCCGCTTCGACTTTTGGATTCTCCCTTTCGCTCTCGGTTCGAACCCGACGGTCGTCGTCTCTCCGCTGTTTGCGCGCGTACATCGCATCTCCGTCGCTTTCCTCTCGCTTCTCTCGACGCTTCTCTCGACAAACGTCGTCGGCGCTCGCGAACGCGTACCTCCGGGCGTCTCCGGGAGCGCGACGCACCACCGACGATCCCTTCCGTCTTTCGCCGGCCCTCTCTCCCCCCGCCCGTCCATCCTCGGATATCAAGGACCGCGCTTGGATGCCTCCCGAAATTAGATTCGCGAGGTGGATAGCCCGCTTTGAACGCTCGATCCTGACTCCACGCTCGAACGTACTCGCGACAAAGGCCCCGCGCGCTTCGACGACTCTCCTCGCGTTTTCGTTTCCGTCGCTTCGTTCGAGGATTCCCGACGCGCCGCCCGCTCGTGTCGGAGGGTTGCCTCGTTCCTTCGATAAACGCTACCCGCGAGTAAACGTTCCAAGAATCGTCCGAACAACGTTTGTCAACTTTCGGCCACGGTTCGACGCGCCCGAAATGAAAATATTATTCGAAATTGCGCACCTTCCGGACGAGGGCCTCGACGAATCGCGGCTAACCGAAACGACGATCGATCGTTCACCGTCCGGACTTTCGGCCGAATCGTCGACCGTTCCGTTACGGCGATCGAAAGGAACGTCGCGAAATCTCGGCGGACGGGCCACCCCTCCGATCGGAACGGTCACCGGCGAGGCTGTCGAGGCGAGGAGGATTCTCCGTCTCCGTCCAACGGGCGCGCGCCTCCTCTCCGTCTCTCGTTTTCTTCGGCGGGGTCTCTCCCCTCGTCCTCCGACGATCGTTGCAGCGGCGAACGATCGAGGCGTATCCGCGCGAAGGACGGTCACGCGAGGCGCGTACGCGCGACGTGGCTCGCGATTACGGGGGGACCGAGGAGGAGACGCTCGAAAGAGCGTCCCCCCTTCCCTCCGGACTCGCCGCTCTCTCCGCTCTCGCCTCTCTTCGCTCGAGAGTCGCGCGATCCTCGTCGCCCCCTCGAATCGCTCGAAAATCTATTTTTCTTTGATTTCTTTCTCGTTCGGTTCGCGGATCGTTTCGACGCGCCGTCCGACGCTTTCGCGTTGCCGAGTATTCCTCGAAGCGTGGAGATTCATGGAAACGGTCTCGCCGAGCGACGCAACGTTCGACCCAACGAGACAGAGACCCGGTGGAACCGAATGTATCGGGCGACCCGCTTTCCTTCGTTTCTTATCAATTTCGTGAATTAATACTTCGGTACGAAAAAATAGACGAAACACCGCGGTTGGACGTAGCCCTCGGTGCGCGCTCCGTCGCTCTTCGATCGAATTCGAGCCAAGGAATTAAAATTGATCGATCGAAACTCGGTTCGCTTTAATCAAAGTTACAAGTTGGTCGCGTTCTCTTCGAAGGGCGATCGTTTCGCCGCGAAAGAAAAATAAATCGTGCGGCGCTTAAAAAAATCGACCGTTCGTCGCGGTCGAACCGTACGCATATATTTGACTTTTCATCGGTAACGAAAGGGCGGAGAGTCGTTGGCTTTTTTGCGGATCGAGAGAGGCTCGTGGCGCTAAAAAGAGAGACAAAGGGAGAGGAGAGAGCGACGGAAAAGCCCGCACCGGCGATGCGTGAACGTGTCACGCATAGGCACGTGACCGTGTATGTACTACCGAAGACATAATACAACCGGGACGAATAGACCCCCGCGGCGGTGTCTATCGCCCTTTCCGTCATCCGAATCGCCCGTTCCCCCCGTCCTCTCGCTCGTTTTCCGTACAGTAGCATAGCCAATATGCTACACGCTTCGACACACGCGTCGACCCCGGCCGCACCCTCGATCGTTCGCGCTGTCTCGCGGCACCCTCCACCCCCTTCGGGCCAATCTTCCTTCTCCTCCTCCCGAACCTTTCGTTTCCGCCTCGACCGCTCCGCGACTCGGATCCTCCGCGATTTTTTCCACTCTCGCGGTGGTCTTTTCCTCGATTCTTTTTTTTTGCCTCCTTCGGTGCGGGGGTTTGCGGAAAGAGAACCGGTCGGGAAGGCTCCGGGAGCTTCTCGAACGAGCGGACGATCGGGATCGTTTCCTCTTTTTCGGCAATGACGAGAAAAATTGCGTTTCGATTCCTTTGTTTTTTCCAACGGTCGTTCTCGATTTTTTCAAGACTGCGGAAAGTACGTCGCGCGGGGTACTTTACCGCCTCGTTTCCTCGTCCCCCGCCCGTCCGATGGACCGGTGATTGTAACTCCGATCGAGGGTGGAGAGTCGCGTCCGAGCGTACTCTCCGTATTTCGAAGGCGGATCGCTTTCCCCGAGCCCTCGGTTTTTACCCTCCGTCTCTTTCGTCCCCTCGCTCGGAACACGCTTGTGCGAGGGCTTCGCGGTCTCTCTCCCTCTCTCTTTCCCTTTCTCGCTCTACACGATTTAACGGGCTCTCGTCTGCGATTTAACGTATCGTGAAACACATATAGGATCGTTTCGGTTGTACGGTGGCGAAAGTCGGAAAAGGGGTGTGCGCGCGCGGGACATTAGGGCCAGAGAGAAAGAGAGAGAGAGCCCGTTCGTACTCTCCGCTTGCGGCTAGCTCGCGTGCGCGGGTCGAGTGCGTGACGACCTCTCTTTCTCGTTCTCTCCGACTTTCTCCGAGGGATCCTCAAGACACAAAGAGAGAGAGAGAGAGAGAGAGAGAGAAAAAGGGAGCCAAAAGCTCGGGACGTAAAACTTATTGCAGTTACGTTCCGTAGTCGACGCTCCGACGCCCGTGATTTCCGCGTATGACTCAACGCGTCGTTTTCTCCTCGCGCGATACTTCACGACCGTGCGATACGCGTCTCAAGAGAGAAAGAGGAATACGAGGAGAAAAAGAGAAAAAGAGAAAAAGAGAAAAAGTGAAAAAACGAAGGGGAAGAGAGAAAAGTGGAAACGTTTGGCTCTCCCGCTCTCCCCGTTCCGACCTTTCTTCTTTCCTAGCCCGTCCGCTTCCTCGTCCCCTCGCTTCCTCCCGGGCTTACCTGTTTTCTTCTTTTTGTTTCGATCCCTCTCTCTCTCGTGCGTGTTCTTTCTCTCTTCGTCTCGAACCCTTTTTCATCGTTTCGATACCTTTTCTCTTCCTCGTTTCCGTTGTTTCGTACTTGCCGCTCGAAAAAACGGCGGAACAGAATAGACCGGAGGTAGAAAGTGTAACGGCCCCCGAGCGGAGGAGGCGAGAAAAGAGACGAGGTTCCTCGATTCGGAGACCCTTCCCTCGAAGGACGCGGCGCGTAATTGTTTCGTTTCGTTTTTGTTCACCGGGAAGGACGACGGGCGAGATCGGTCTTATTATCAATCGCGTTGCGCTTGGCGGAATTCAAAGGACGCGCGACGCGCGATTCGATCGTGCACCGGGAATATAAAAAAAAAGAGGAGGGGGGGCGAGGGACGGAGACGGAGACGTCGAAGCGTCGCTTTTGTTCTCGCTGCGGCAATTAGGAACCACAGGGAGAATCTCGCGGTCGGGCGCGTTCGCTCCGAACGCCTTCGAACTACGCGCGACGTTTGACCGTCGAGCGCGCCCGAAGCTTCGAATCCTGCCACGCGCGAGACCTCGGGCCGACTCCGCTCCAACGGTTTTTTCCAACTTTTCCCGCTTACCCGCGCGACTCCCACTTTTTTGTCAGCGCCTTTGATCCTTTCGTATTTTCGAGTCCTCCGTTCCGGTCCTTATAATTTATGAATTTTTTTTATTTCACGGTTTATCGGTAAGACGCGGCTTTTCCGTTGTTGATCTTCAGTGTTACTCGAGTTATCCGTCCTACTTTTGAGAATCGTCCGTGTTCCGGAACGGGTGCGCTATTTTTATAAATTTTCATTTTTATTTCCGCGATACGAATCGTTCCTTTAAAACCCTCTCGCGTTATTTTTTATTCGACGTCCTCCCCGATTTTTTATATTCGACGTTCCACGATTATTCCTTTCTACCGCATCGATTCGACGAGACGTTCCTTCTCCGTTGTCACTCTCGTTTTAAGTATTTTCCATTTTTCGACTTTTCTTTTCACTTTTGTGTTTCGTTGTTTTTCCTCCCCTTCGATACTCGTTGCTCCTCCGGCCCCCCCCGTATTTTCTTTCGTTTCGACAATCGCGTTGATTTTTTCATCCGGTTGCCACCAGCGCGGACAAGCCCGAGAAGGAGAGAGAGAGAGAGAGAGAGAGAATAAAAAGCAGAGGAGGATTTCTTTGATCCTCCCCCGATGTCGCTCGGTCCGTCCGTCGTTTCGACGTTTCGACGTTTCGACGGCACGCATCCTCGCGAGTCTCGTCTCGCCCCTGCGCTGCTCGTATCCCAAGCCGCGTAACAGGATTACCCCGCCCGTACGGTAATTGCTCGTGAATGCGCGGAGATATACACACGGGAGGCATCGACAATAGGCCCAAGGGAGCGTGGATGGAGCAAAGGACCGAGGGACGCGCGCCCGGGAGGTGGGGGTTCTTCTCGAGGAAGAGGGTTCCCGCTGCACCGCTGGATCGCGCGCGCGCGCGCGCGCGCGCGCCGGACGAGCGCGCTCCGTCTCGTCGTCTCGCCCGTCGCGAACGTCAATTTCTTTCGTCGCGCGCGAAATTTCATTCGCCACTTTTTTCGTTTGAGTATCGAAAACGCCCTTTCGCGTTCGAAAACGAATTGAAAATTATCGCGCCAACTAGGCCGCGATCACTTTCCAAAACGGTATTTCAAAAATTGCGAAACACAACAAAATTCGGAAACGTTTTTTACAAAACGGTGAATAACTCGAAACAGCCGCGAGGACGCTCCGACAGCTTCGAAGCGCACCGAAACGTATTCGAGCGAGAGAGAAGCTTCGACGTTCCGTCCGAACGGTCGAAAAAACATTTTCAACCGGTTTTTCGGCAAGAATTCCGAGACGTTTGAATCGCGTCGCGCGATCCGGAAATTTGCGCCGACGTTGAAACCGTTTCGAGAATTCCCGAAATATTACGGTTTTTGAAAATGCGTTCGCGAAGGTGCCCTCGGTCAACCGTACCGTTCGTTTCTTCGTTACCTCGGATAAAGGAGCGTGTTCGTTCGTCCGTACGAAGGAACGCGTCGACACGAGTGTTCATCGGTCGGCGGTCGTCGTCGCGGACGAAACTTTTTTCTTCTCGTCGTTCCCGCGACAGGAGTGGCCTTTGCACCGTTAAATATATATTCGAAGAGAAGTCGGAGGGTGCGCGAGGCTTTTCCTCGAGGCGTGCGATCGGTACAACGTGTCGCGAGGGCTCGCCGGGGTTAAACAATCGTGGATGTCCGACGAGGCGCGAGGAGCCCGCGGGCTCGCCTGATTGCGGCAGCCCCGTCCGCGCGCGCGCGCGTACGCGCCTACATATTGGAAAAACCTTTCTCGTCGCTCGGGGCGCGATACGCACGAGACAATCACCGCTCGAAAATCTAATTGTTTGACCTATCGGACGCCAACTGCCACTTAAAGCGAGCATCCGCCGTTGCGTTAACGACGAATCGACGCGCGGTCGTAAAGGAGATCGCGAAGGGCGAATCACCGAATTATTCGATGATTCCTCGTTAATGGCGGAAAAACGGGATTTTATCGAGGCCCGTGTTCGAGCCTCCCGCGTTTCTTCACCCGTTCGACGTCGATTCGCTCCTCGAACGCGCGCGAAAATTCAAGGTCCGACTCGCGACGGCCGAATTTCCGATTCGTCGATAAATCGATTCAAAGTCGAAGAAAAAAATGATATTTTCGTAGAGCGCTCGTGCGAGGCTTCGACCGTGTTCGGTGAACGAAGCACGGTGCGCCGAGTTTTCCAAAGGAAGCTGAAAGCGTCTTTTCGAGTATTAAGAAAAGAACGTTCGGTCGCGCCTCTTCCGAAAACTGATTTTTCCTCGTTCGCGAAAAAGAGCGAACGATTTCGAATCCGGACGGAGGAAGGAAAAAACGCAACCGAATGTAAATAGAATTAATCGGAGTCTCGCGTACGAGAGACGAGGACAGCCACCGGGGGCTGAAACAGAGACGAGTGGGAACGAGACGTGATCAAGGGAGTATTGTGAAGAACGCCTTGTACATCCGAGATCGCAACAGCAATCGAGGTCGTACGTGATCTCGTTAGGGTTCGCCCGTGTCGATACGATTCTCCGTCGACGGACCTTCTCTTCTTCGCGCGAGATCTTTTCTTTTTCTTAGGTGAAAAAAAATTCTTTTCGTTGCCTCTTCTCGAGCCGATGATTCTCAAAATTCATCTTTTTCTTCCGTTCGTGTTTTTCTCTCGAGTATCGACGATCGGCCGGGAACGAGCGAGCGAATCACGCACGGCCCAAACTCACAGCGGATTCGTATATATACGCGTTTGTCGAGTCCCCGGCTGTTTGCTTACACGGAAATCCTCTCTAACCGATTCTAACGCTCGAACGCTCCTCTCTCTCTCTCTCTCTCTCCCTCTCGTTCGCACCATCGCCGGCCCGGCACTCTCCCGACGTTCCGTTCCTCCTCCTTTTCCATCGACTTTTTCCTTTTACTTTCCCTTCGCGTCGAGCTTCGTCCCCCGTGGAACGAGAATCCTCTTGGCGTTTGACTCGGCGTACTCGCCAATGCGAATACGATCTAACGAACGTCCGTCTCTTGTTGACCGACTCGTCGATGAATCGCGCGAGGAACGCACTTTTTTGTCGAAACTCGGTGACCCGTGACCCAAACCGAAACAAATCCAAACAAACTCGACGATACGGACGCATCGGCGTCTATGCGCGACGCAGCGAGGGATATTGAAAAAAGGGTATCACCGTGCGTCGAGGCGTTGAGAAATCCTTGCGTGTATTTTATAAAATGATTTTCGCGCAAACGTTGAGACGAAAGTATCGAACAAACGATATTTCGCTTGGTTCGATAACACTTTTAAAAGTGACGAATGAACGAATCAGTGGTGAATCATCGACAATTTTTGCCCGAGGAATCGTCACGAAACGGACGACGGATTTGTCGCGTTGTCCGAATAAAATTGATTCGTTAATGTTTTTTTATATTCTTCGTTCGAGCGTTTGATTAATTTTTAACGAAAAGATTTTTTATGAGTCAATTTACGACGAAAAACATAATTTTTGTCAATAAATGTAACGCCACAACGGGCAAAAAATATTTCAAAATTGTCAATTCGTATTTCTCAAGGTGGTTTTCTCGTTTCAGGGTACGGGAGCGGTCTGTCGAAATCCGCGCTCGATACGCATTCTCATCTCAGACAACCCGGTGAGTCGAGCGTCCTAAGAGTTTCGAGCGGGAAAAAAAGTATCGGCAGCCCCGACGGAAGAATAATTGAAACATTTCCATCGGACTCGACGCGGCGATCGATGACGTTCTCGCGTCCCGGAACAAAAGCTCCCCGTCGTCCCAGCCAGGTTTCGCACGACGCTCCGTTCGGGCCAATTTTCACTTTCTCGTCTCCACCCCCCCCCCCACCCCCCACCCCCCTTTCTCGTTCTCTCTCGACGACGAGCCGACGATTCAACGGAGTTTAGAGGTCGGCGCGTTGACGCGTGGCCGAAAATTGCGAGGCGCCGCTTTTCGGAGGTAACTGCACGGAATGACCCCTCCGATTATTTATCCTCGCGTTCGTGCCCCGTTAACCGGTCCGCGATTAAGCCTCCCGCCGACCCTTGCCCCCTCCGTCGTCTCTTTTCGCTCTCCGCTCGAGGACGCTTCGTTTCGATCGCTCTTTCCTTCGGTCTCGGGCGACTCGCCAAAATTTCCCCGTCAACCACTCGGAACGTTTCCTCGGGTCGATGGAATTTGATTTTCACTCCGGCCATCTCCCAAGGTCGTCTCGAGGGGTTCGCTTTGTTTTTTGACCCTTCGGGCGCGTACCGGGTCTTTCGGCCCGTAACGTTTTTTCGCGCGAGCGCGTTTTTTTTAAACGCACGCCCCGCTGCGACCGAACGCGTCGGGCATTTGAGTTTTGTTTTCATAAAAAAATAAATTTCGGGACGTCGAGTATTAATCGTTCGCTGCGAAAGAACGTCTGCGCGACAATTCGAAAAACGTCACGGATCGGATCGACCCGGTGGAAGCGCGCGCGCTCGAAGGGTCAACGCGGAGAGTACCATTTTCTTCCGTAACGAAATCATAGTTCGGGCGGGGAGATGCTTCACCCCGAGTGAAAACATCTCTGGCCGAAACGGCCCGAGGAGAGACGCGGAACACGGAAAGCCCCGATACCGCGAGACCGCTGCGTGCGATACGCGACGCCGCGGCGTTCCGTTTCGCCCGATAAATGGGCGTACGGAGCGACGGCGGCCCGTTCCCCCTTTCCCCTTTGCGCTCGTCGTTATTAACTCGTAAGTGAATTACCGTTCGATCGAGAGGCGATCATCGCCCGCTCCCGGGACGACCGAATTCCCGTCTGTGCGGGAACGAAAACGCGCGCGCGCGCACGCACGCGTCCCCGTTACTCAAGGGGGTCGTTGTTAGCGTCGTTCTCGTCCCAAACGAGAGCCTCGCCGTTCCAGTCGTTCGAAACGTTGCGCGTACGCGCGCAGGGGTATCTCCTTTGACCGAGAGGAGGAGCGAGACTCGAGTCACCGACCGAGTCGTCGCACCGGTTCGCCGAGAGACCGAAACAGCGTCGTTCGTTCGCCTCGTCCGGTGAAAATCCTGACGGTCGTTTCGAGGTCGATCCTATTCGTTTTCCGTAGGAACGGGTACGTTTTTCGGCGCGATCGTGTCTCTCGAAACAGAGACGAGGATCGAGAGAACGGATCGTTCGAAGCATCCTCGCGACGTTTCGTCGAGAGATCGATGCTCACGGTGGAAGACTCGAGCGAAATCCGGGTACTCGGTGAATATTAGGAAAGAACGTCCCGAGCGTACGGATGCGCACCCGCGACGAATCGTCGAGGTCGCGTCCGTCTCCCCTCCGCCGGGCGTTTGCGCCTCTCCGTTCATCGAGGGATCGCGATCGTTTCGTCCGCGTTTCCCAATCGAGAAAAAATAATAATAACGAGGGTGGCCGCTCTCCTCGACCCCTGCGTTTCCAGTCTCGCTCGCTCGACCGTTCCGAAACGTTTTCAGCGACGATTTCTCCCCCGTCCCGTCGCGGCCCGCGCGCGAGTCGCTCCCGATCCTTCGACGCGAAATTCCATCGTTCCCGATACGATCGGTGATGTTTTTTCGTTCGGCGCGGAACGAGCCTAAACTTTTTTTCGAGTTTCGACGCGTATCCCGCTCTTCGTTTCGTCGTATCGCGCGAAAAAAGCATCGCTCCGGATCGCGACGAACCGAGTTCGAGTCCCGAAGGAAAATAGAAAAAAAAAAAAAAAAAAGGCAGCGAGCGATCCGGAGGGACGAGCCAAACGAGACCGGAAGCGAGAGGCGTTCTCGCCTCGTACGAAACGCACTCGAGGTACTCTCTCGTCGGAACAATCGTGACTCTTCGCTCCTCCGAAGATACTCGGCCGCGGTAGGAGAGGGAAGCCCTTTCCCCGCGCGGACCGTACGTACGTGTTCCCTTATTTCTGTACTCGAATCTCGAAATTATAGCGATACGAGGGAACACCGCTCGGAATCGGGCCGAGCGTTCGAGGGAGCGAGAGACCGCGGGAGAGGAGGAGACGATTATACGTCCTTTGTAAGGGATTGCAGGGCCCTCGAACGAGCCCGTAAGCGTCGCTGATGACGCATTGTGAACCTCGATCCTCGTCTCCCTCCCTCTCTTCGAGGGTGCTACGCGCGAACGCGAGTCGTCCTCTCTCTCGGCCGCGCGTTTGACGCGCGCGGATCGCACGGGGGGGGGGGGGGGGGGGGGGCCCCGCGATTATTCGGTCGCCTCTTCGCGCTCGGGCCGCGCGGCGAGAGGGGGGCGGGGTGAAAAGAGCGAGCGACGAGTAGGTAGCCCTCCGAGAACCGTGCATCGAGAACCGCGCGAGTCTCGCGGAGAGCAGCCCGGCCCGACAAAAATTAAACGTTTCGTCGGTTCGTTCGTCGCGGGACCGAAAGAAAACGTTCGATCGGCGAAAGTATCGAAAACAGGGACGCTCCGGTTTTCCGTAAAATCGAGCCGGGTGGCCGACGATCCTCCGACGGGCCGAAGATTCTTTTCCGCTCGACGGCGGTGCACGAGGAACGGCGACGGCGTCGTTCGAACGAACGGCTGCGGAGGCGATCGATGGATTTTGCATTTTTTATTGGAATCGCGAAAACGGGTTTATCGAAGAACGAAATGAAACGAGGATTTCGGCGCGTCCGTCCTGTTCGCAGATCCGTATCAGATGTTCGGAGCGACGAGCAGCCGACTCGCGAGCTCGGGATCCGGCCAGATACAGCTCTGGCAATTTTTGCTCGAATTATTGTCGGACTCGAGCAACGCCGCTTGCATCACGTGGGAGGGCACGAACGGCGAGTTCAAGCTGACCGACCCGGACGAAGTCGCGAGACGCTGGGGCGAGAGGAAGTCCAAGCCCAACATGAATTACGACAAATTGTCGAGGGCGCTGAGGTGAGAAAGCTACCCGTTGTCCATTTTTTTCGCCCCGAGCCTGCTCGTTCGTTAACCCCGTTCGCCGATCGACCGCGCGCGTTTCTCCTTTGTCGTCCCTCGATGAAAACGGACGAGCGAGATTGCTCGTTAAAAATTTGATAAAAATTTGTCATAAAAATTAAAGACGAAACGAGCGGTATCGCGGATGCGTTTTTATCAACGAACAATTGAAAACGAACGCGCGCGCGGTTCGTTGGAAAAAAGCGTTCGAACTTTTGAACGCTCGCGAGAAGAACGCTCGAGGAGTCGTCGAGAGGACGATGCCGCCGGAATTTTCGAGAGAAACGATTGATTTTTGTAGTTTCCGGGAGAAAGAGAAGGAGAAACGGGGAAAACGTTGAATCGGTGAAACGCGAGGTACCCTCCGGTAGATACGTGCCGGGTATACGCGGGAGAATCGAATACCGAACATCGATAGGAGAAGGTCCCGAACGCCACGAGGAAGCGACGGCGACGAAAGCCCCGCGCTATTATTTTTCGATCAGTTTCCCCAATTGGATTATCCACCCGTCGTGATTTCCCTCTCCCCTCGCTCTCCGTCCGCCCGTCTCGACGCCCCGCCCGCCCGGCCGCTCTCTCTCTCTCTCTCTCTCTCTCTCGAGTCGTTCGCTTTCGCTTTTCTCGTCCGCGCGATACTTCCAAAGGTCACGAGCCGTCACGGGACGTTTCGGGGGAAACGTTCGGAGCAAAAATGATAATTCGCGCAACGATCGAAATCGTCGAGATTAACGAGCGGCCGTCGAAGCGAAAAACGTTCGGTTCGGGTCGCCGCGTTCGAGGAACCGAGATAGATTCCTCCGGTGTTGGCTTGGTTGTTCCAGGTACTACTACGACAAGAACATAATGACGAAGGTGCACGGGAAGAGGTACGCGTACAAGTTCGACTTTCAAGGATTGGCGGCGGCGACGCAACCGGCGGCGGCCGATCCAGCGGCGTACAAGTACCAGAGCGAGTTGTTCATGTCGGGTTACGGTCACGCGAAGTTGAATCTGATGCCGCCGCCGGCGGCCTCGGTTTCGGTCTCGGTCCCGGGTGGCCTCTTCCAGTCGGCCTCGAGTTACTGGTCGAGTCCAGGGGCCAATCTCTACGCCGGACATCACACGGCTTCCGGTCACGTGCCACCGCATCTCGGCACGTATCCGCATTACGCATGACCCACCCCGGAGCACTGGGGTGCCCTGGGGACTCCTCGTTGAGGCCCGATCCTTCGGCCTCGAATCATCGTCGTCGTCGTCGTCGTCTCCGTCGTCGTCTCCGTCGTCTTCGTCGTCTTCGTCGTCGTCGTCGTCGTCGTCGTTCCGGGGAGCAGGGCGTCGGGGCGACGAGACGAGGGTGGACGAGGAGGACGAGGGTGCTTCCGAAAACGGCCTCGCGTCTCGTAACAACGAGTAACGAGAGAGAGAGAGAGAGAGAGAGAGGGAGAGAGGGAGAGAGGAAAAAGAACCGGAAGCGGAGGTAGGACGCGAGCGTCCCGAGATTCGGGGACGGAAAATTAGCGCGGCAACCGGGCTCGAGGGACGAGGAGAAACACCCAACCGGAAATGGACTCCGGAGCGAGTCCGGTGGCGTTCGTGGCTGTAGAATATACGAAAGACGGAGCGGACGAGGCGATCGACCGGAGAACGCACGGAGAAGCGCGGGAGAAGACCCGCGGGAGTTCGGTGTTGGACGCGCTCCCGACCGGAAGTGGACGCGGCCGCTGGTGTACGACCGGAAATGAGTCGCGCGCGAACCGCCCGGAAATGGAAACTCGCGCGACTCGTCGTCGAGAGTGGATCGGCGCGTACGAACCGGAAGTGGATCCGCGCGCCGCTCCGCGACGGGTGGGCGGACCCGCGGGACGCCCCGTTCCGGAAGTGGACTCGCGCACCCTTCCGGAAGTGGACGCGCGCACCGTTTCGGAAGCGAACGCGCCGCGCGCGACGCGGGAGTCCACGGGGAGCGCACCCGCGCGCACCCGGCCCGTCCAACCGGAACTCGAGCCGGCGCGCGCCCCCTCTCCCCGTCGAGAGCGCCGTTTCCCCGCGCAACCGTCCGTACGAGAGCACCCGAGCCGAGGTACCCACCCATCCTCGGGAGTTGTTCCCGTAACGATTTCGCGCGGCCGCGATCGCGCGCGTCGCGAGCAATAATTTTCGTCGTTCCCGCGAGGCTCTCGGCTCGCCGTCGGAATTGCGCGGTGCGCGGTACGGAGGGACGACGCGGAACCGGTGGGCGTCGGGCTAGCCGAAAATTCCTGTAAATATTTGGGAAGCGCGTGCGCGCGTGTTCCACGATTTATCGAGTGATTCGGCGGTCGAGCGGGAAGGAGCGAGGGGGGGGGGCGGTGGGCCGCCCGGGAAAGACCCCCGGACGAACCTCCCGTGTTGATCGTTCGTCGAACGTACATCCGTCAACGAGTGCGTCTACCGACTCGACTCGTTCGTAACGAGCGCGCAGGGCCGAACGCTTCGATCATCGAACGAGTGAGAATTCGACGCGAACGAAAACCTCGCGCTCTCGAGATTCGCGGGATCGTGGAGATTTTCTTTCTTCCCGAGCGAATCGATCGCGAAAAAGCCGAGCGCGCGAGTCTCGAAAGCCTCGCGACCGCCCCTCGCCGCTCGGCCGCCGATTCGCGAGGACCCTGTACATACCGGTTTGTCACGAAACGCTGCCGCGCGCGGATTTTCTTCTTCGATCTTCGCGAACGCGAGCGCGCGAACGGAGCGCGGGTGTTCCGCGACGTCTCTCTTCCGGACCTCGCGGTTACCTTTTCTTTCTTTTATCTTTTTCGATAATTCATCCTCCGAACATCGGAGATCGACGCGAATCGACGTCGAACTTTCGACGGCGCGTTATAAATACCGTGTGTACGATACGAAGCGACTCTTGACTCGTCGCGAGCCCCCCCCCCCCCCCCCCCCCCCGCCGCCCCGCACCGCGATCCTCGCTCGATCGCAGAGGCGAGAAACGAACGTCCACCCCTGCCCCCGCTCGTCGCCGTGGGCAAGGTCGGTTCTTTTTTTATTCGCGTTATTCTTCTTTTCCATAATCTTAAATTTTTTTTACAAACGCACCTTTGTTCGCCACCGATGTAACAAAATTGTTTTTTCTTGTGTTTTTTCTTTGTTTAATTTTATTCGCGTTATCGCGCGCGTGGTCGATGAGTTTTTTCATCGCGAACGAACGGAGCTCCGCGCAGCGATAAATAATTAAACGTTAATTACGCGAATGGATGAATCGGGTCCGACGGGAAGACGTTTGGTTCTCGACGCGTCCCGATTTATATATTTGTCGCGTGCAATTATTTATTATTATTATTATTATTATTATTATCATCATCATCGCTTCGTTGTATCTTGTTTCCAACGAATTACTCGTAACGCCCGTCGTGAAACAATCGACCGAGTTTCCTGAATCCTCCCTTTTTTTAAATTTTAATTTCAGGCGAAAGAAATTCTCGATGTTAATTTCAATAACGAGAAATCGAAGGATTTTGAAAATTGAATTTCACGACTCGCGATCGAGACGTTCGATAAAATTAGCGATCGTTTAATAGCGAAATCGACGAGACGCGAGAAACGTTCGTTGTGGATTTCGACTCGGCGAGAATAGCGGAAAAAGCGATACAAATTGTAAATAGCGGCGCGACGAGAATCGGAGGCTGGCTATCGGCCGAAGAGTCGCGAATACTTTGTCCACGGTTCGGAGGGGAAGGGATACTTCGGGGGTTCGAGTCCCAAAGATAATAAATCCTGTGACGTCTGATGTATCATACCGAAAGGACAGAAAAAAAAAAATCGAGGACGAGACAATTCGGAAGAGTAGGATTAAGAGGTAGATCGAGTAACCGCAATAGAGAACTCGGGCCTGGACGCAAAAACGATCGCGATCCGTCGCTGGTCCCGGCCGGACGAGGACGAAAAAACCAAATTTTGGAAAATTTCAATCGTATCAAAGCCGAAATATTGGCAAACGGAATCGAAAAAAACGTTAACGAATCGCGGGTGCCGAAGACGAACACCCGGTATTTTTTTCTTTCAAAATCGACGTTTCTTTGCGAATATTTTTTTTAGAGCGAACGAATTATTGTCAAAAAATAGAAAACGTACGATCGGTCGATCGAACAAAAACGTTTCGTTCGATTCGGCGCGCGCGGTGATGCGCATCGGTGCGATCGTCGTATCGGGTCAAGCCCGATCGAGTGATTTTTCCCTGAAAATGGAAAACACCAAAATATCCGCGTCTCGATTAATAACAATTTTTCAAATCGGTACTTTTCGATCGAGGAATAATTTTGGGCACTCGGAAAAAAATATACCGGAGAAAGTACGCCGTACTCGCGAGAATCATCAGCCGAGAAAACAAACGAAAATAATCATTTTTCGCGTAGTTTCGTGAGTTATGAAAAAATTGACTCGCGTACGGAAGTAATAATTTTTGAAAATCGTTCCGAGCGTTTTCCCGCGGGGAGCCACTCGTTCGGGTTCGCGGCTCCCGAGGCGACGACGGCAACCCCGAACACTCGACGACACCGTTAATAATTATTACGAACGACGAGACTCGGCGTTCGCCCGCGATCGTTTGGCGCCGGACAACCGAGGCACCGTTTGTAGATAGGGTGTTTTCGTGTTTAGCGTTACTAGCGCGTAGAACAGTCTAGTCTTATCAACAATTTTAAATGTACGAACGAAAGGGCGAACAAACGGGTGTATCGAAGAAAACGACGCGACTCTTTCACCTTTAAACGATAGTATCGAAAATGAAAAAAACGAAGAAAAACATACCGAACTTGCATTCCCGAGTCGCGCGTGAAGCGAAATTCAGCGAAAACTACCCGCTTCTCGATTTAAAAAAAAATAATAATAAATTCTTTTTATACGAACGTACGAATCGTTAACGCGATTTTGAAAAATCCGAGTCATATCAAAAAAAGAAGAAAAATTGTTCGCGCGAAGAAAAAAAAGGTCGGGTCGTTTCGCGCGAGGCCTCGAAGCGCATCGAGCGTCGGTTCCGACGGTCCCCCCGATAAAAACGTGTAAAAATCTTGAATTCGGCGGAACAATAATTTAGCTCCCGATACCGTCGTTCAAGGGTGCGCGAGGCTCCCCGTGTTTCGATACCCCGACGCACACTTGTATCTGTATATACGTATAATTCGGCGAGAAGGACGGTCGTACGCGCGCGTTCGAGCGTCGAGCGAGAGCGCGCGAGAAGACTCGTCTCCGGGAGGAGGATCGTCCCGCGTTCCGCGAAAGATCGGCGAAAAGAGCGAACGCGGAAAAGAAGAAAAAGGAAAGGCGTCGCTCCTCGAGAACGAACGCGACGAGCTCGCGGAGAAGGGGGAGGAGGGTGAGGGGAGCGGTTCGCACGAGCAACGACGCGGTGTTCGAGTTCCGCGCGGGCGAACCCCCTCGAGGACCAACCAGCCAGAAACGCGCGGACTCTCGGAACTTTTGGAAGGTGGCCCTTTTCGAAAAGGGGCCCGAAGAAACGGAACGAAAAGCGTCAAAAGCGTCGCGCGTGCGTTCCTCCTTTTTCAACGATTCTCCTCGTTTTTTTCCTTCTTCGTTGTTTTTTTTTTCCCGCCTCGCCCTCCTCCTCCCCGCGTCGTTCCTCGACGCGCCCGTCCGTTCTTTTCTTTTTCTCGTGCGACGACGAGGGGGTAGGCCGTTGTTGTTCTTGTTGTCGCGCGCTTGTATCGAAGTCGCCGTGTTCCAATTAAAGAGGCCGACGGGGTTGTATCACAGTCGTCGGCAAAATCAATGTACCCGAGAAAAAGCGAAATCCTCGCGCGTCGAAACCCCGACCCCGCATCCGCGCGTCCCTCTCAAACTTATTCGTCGAGTTTATCGCGGATCAACCGTTTCGAACGTCGGACGTCCCGAGCGGACGACGCTACCGCCCACCGGGAAACTCCGCTCGTGGGCCTCGTCGTTTCTCGCGCTCGCGCGCTCCGTTCGCGAGCGTATCAACGAAAATCTCGTCAAGGTTCGTTTCCACGGATCGAGACGCGCGTTCCTCCTCGTTTTACCGCTTTTATTTTATTTTTCACGTTTACGCGGCTCGCTCGAGCCGCGTCCGCCGCGCGAATTCCTCCCGCGAATTCTCAACCGCGACTCTTCGCATCGATTCACGGATCGTAAGTATCGTCGCGACGCAACGTTCCGTTTCGTTCGCGCGTCCGTTGGTTCTCCTCGGTGCTCCTCGTCCATCCGAGTTTCTCCCGATCCTCGCGACTCGATTGGCCCGAAAGATCTCCGGGGAGGAAAACGCGGAGCGTAACGAAGACGACGAGTCGGCGGTATCTCTCCTCTTCCCTTTTCCGTAAATCCCCGTTTTCCAAGCTCGGCGGTCGTTCGTCCGGTTTTCCGGGGCGAGGAGGCGGTAGCCCGCTCGCCCCTTCCCGGCCGCGCTCCTCCGTATCCGTTCGGACTCGTTTTTTTTTCTGTTTTTTTTCCCCCACGTTTCAGCCGTACGGAAAACGCCTGGATTCCGGGCCGCCGGCCCCCGGGGCGATTCGCGTACGCGCGTAAGAGGGACGCGCGGCTCCGGCCGTCGAAACTCAAAGAGGGAGTTCTCGTCCGGGAGTGGAAGTGGAAACCGCCGTTTCGGAAAAACGTCCGTCCTCCGGTGGGCGCCGAGTGGATCGCGGTTGGCGAATCCCTCGGGTTGCCATGGAGAACGGTGTCGGGGTGGTAGCGGAACCCGCGGCGACGACGACGACGACGACGACGACGACGACGACGACGACGACGACGACGACCACCACCGCCACCGTTGCCGCCGACCTCTCCGACCTCACCGACGCGTCCGGGACTCGCCGGAAAGAGGGCAGCCTCTCGCCGAGGGGCTTCCCTCGCGCCGCCGCCCTCCCGGCCTCTCCCCCCCCCCCCCCCCCCCCCCCCCCCCCCCCCCCCCCCCCCCCCCCCCCCCGCCCGCGCC
>JAPYZI010002980.1:0-20147 GCA_030523105.1 Ophioninae sp. A BG-2022a | reverse complement strand
CAAAAACCTTTTCCAAACTCCCCTATTGAACCTCCATAGCATATGAGAAGCTCACTCTACGACCTTTTGAAATATCGCGATTTTTGAGATTCCGGAAAACATGGCCGGGGAAGTCGAAAAATATTTTTTTCCGTTTTTAACCTCTTAAAAGGGTATATTTAATCGGAAATTGTCTGCTGATTACGAATATGCGCGAGCTTTTGCCGAGTGTGCAAAATTACGCTGGGAAAATGCGAAAAACCTTTCGAGAATATATTTTCGACATTTTTCCGTAGAAATTGAGGGTTGAGGGCGAATTAAATGATGAATTTGTTGAAATATTAATAATAATTCAGGGGTTGATCCGTGAACTATACATGCTTGTATCAATCGACACAGAATTTCACCTCAAACCCGCCATTTCATGGATGAAATTCCGTCGTGGGACACCCTGTATATTACAATACCTATAAGAGGAAGCAAAGCACGACTATACCCCGATGCATAACATCTACAGGAGTAAGCAGGACACTATCATTCTCCCGACGTTTATGCCCACGAGAGGAAGCGAGAGCGAGAATGAATGAAAACCACCGTCAGCGCCGCTACTCGAGAACTACCAATGGGGGCCGCCCCCAGCAGAATCGGCACACATAATCCTTAAGAACTGTCCTTCCATGCACAACTGACTTCGTTGGTATTACTATGTTTTCGGTACGGTAAGTATACTGCGATGCCTATTGGCCAAAATTTAGTACCACGTTTGGATGAATTTTGGAATGTTTTTTGTACCGTCTCTCTACACGGTGTCTCATGACGAAATATCATCCGTGAAATGGGGGGTGGAGGTGAAATTCTGAGTTGATTGATACAAGCATGTATCGTTCCCAAACCAACCGCTCTATTATTATTAATTTTTAAAGGTAGCCAATCAGGCGTGCCCCTTGAGCAGGCACGCATCACTAACGTTTTGGTCGCCGCAACGCGGCGCGACAATCGACGGGTTCGAATAACTTTCGAACCCAAACACACGGCAAGTTTTAACGTTTATTTTATAAAAGCTGATCGCGATGGTATACGACACGGCTTTTTTGTCAATCGAAAGTACATGTTAATTTTGGATAATTGAACGGGGATAGGCAGTGCCGTGTTCTGGAACGAATCTTCGAAGTAGAGGTAAATATATCGTCAGGGCGAATCGTATGATACAGTGCTATTTGCTTCGAAGTATCCGACGCATTTTGCACCTGCCAAACGTATCGGTTTGGACACGCTTTGTCGCTGAACAACACAACATCAGCGAAATTCTAACGCTTGATTCTCGGTGACAATAGCGTTTGTATATTTTACGATGTTCTCTCGTATACAAAGAGGACGAACGTGCGCTATAAACGGTGTATTGATAATTTTACGCACACTGTTAATTCGCGCGGCAAATTAAAAAAAAAGACGCAAGGACAACGGCGCTTGATTGCAGGGGGTTGCGGAGTGTTTTACATGCATGGTTTCATGTCAAAAGTAACATAGCTGTGGACTTTTTCTTCGATATGTCCGAACGCGGCACGAAGCATGGCAATGTACACGGCTCTTGGAACGCTATTTTTTCAAGCTCGCCGATTCACTTCAACAAAGAGAATCGACCGCCCGAAAAATCGTGAGTTTCCAAAAAATTAGCTACATGTTTGGCACGGCATAAACCCAAAAACTTTCGCTTGACAAACGTACCGCCACCTAACCTCAAAAAACGAAGTAAAAATTTCGATACCAAAAGTAAAATTCCTATTGGAGGTTGATGTTTAAATTCTAATGTTTTTGCAGGATTCATGGGAGTTTTACAGAATTGTCGAACAATGGAAGAACCAAAAGCCAACTGAGATCAGAGACCAATTGGTTAGAGCAGCATGCCAGCACTCGCACAAAAGCCATGAATTCCAAACCTGTCAGCAATAACAGTCCAATGTCTAGATCAAAGTCAACCAGCATTCTCCAGAGAGAGAATTCTTCGGCAACTAAGTTGGAAGATCCGCTGAAAACGCCTACTAAATCGACGTGCAAAAGTTCTCTCAATGCCGACAAAACGCCAGTTACACATTTTTGTACCCCGAGAGGAATAAGGAGTTCTAGGCAGAACGCGAGTCCTCATAGGACACCACTGAAGAGGTACTTCAGCGATCATGTCCTTGCACCAACGACGCCTGAGTGCTTTGGCGCGGTTCATATGGAAACGCCTAAGGGTAAACGCAACGTCACAGGTGTGGAGGAGCAGACAGTTTGCGAAGGAGAGAATAGCAATCTCATGGTTGGCGTCAGAGTCAGGCCGCTCAGTTTTAAGTGAGTCTAGTAGATTATTTCTCTTGTCAATTATATTGTAGCAAGTTTGTTTTCATAATAGTGAGTAGGTTTATCTAATTGTTGGGAAATGGCTCGAAGAATCATCACCTTGCTATTTTGAGTAGATGGGTTTTTACAAAATCTCTAGTAAAGGTTAAGATTTTTATCAATGAATATTGCAGACCACTGATTTTTTGTAAACGACATTTCTATTTCAGTAAAATTTCATTCTCAATCTGCACCATTTCGTAAAAATCCTCACTGTCACTCTCAAGATCAAATTGACAAAATTGATCAAGTTTACGGATGATAATGGGGTATACTTCATTCACAGGGAATTGAACGACCCAAAAGTGACGACGGTTGTCAACATCAAGGGTCAAAACATAACTGTAACGTGCGACTCGGCTGAGCACACTTTTGTGTACGATCATTGCTTCGTATCCCACGCGAACTCTAAAACGCCTGGTCACGCGACACAAGAGGATGTTTTTCGGACAATGGTGTTGCCACTGGTACAAAACTCTTTCGAAGGCTACAACGTGTGTCTGTTCGCTTATGGGCAAACAGGTTCGGGAAAGAGTCACAGCATGATGGGCACCGAGTGTTCGCTAATGGGGACGACATCGCTGAATCCTGAAGCTGGTATAATACCACGCTTTTGTCACGAGATATTTTCACGATCGTCGTCCAATAGCGATTTAACGACCAGCGTCGAAATAAGCTATTTCGAGATATACAACGAGAAGATTCACGATTTATTGGCGAGCAATTCGGCGAGCGGCGGAAAAAAGGGGCCTCTCAAAGTTAGGGAACATCCGGTGTTCGGACCTTACGTTGTTGATTTGAGTCAGCACAGCGTGCAGAATTACGATGATCTTCAAAGCTGGCTGCAAGTCGGCAATTCCCAGAGAGCCACTGCAGCGACGGGAATGAATGAAAAGAGCTCACGGTCCCACAGCATTTTCAGTATTATATTGACCCAGACATCAAACGGTGCTACCAACGATGGAAAAGCCCTGGAACTGAGTCGCCGCAGCAAAATCAATCTTGTCGATCTTGCTGGTAGCGAAAGATTGAGCCACACCTGCGCCAGTGGAGATCGATTGAAAGTGAGATGAACATTCGTATTCGTATATTTTCGTGCTTAATTTCGCGGCTCTTCGATTCTCACTATACTAATCGTGACAAACGTAAATTTAATTGATCGTTCAATTATTAAGTTTCTGCACGTTCTCCTATCGTGAAAATTATTTTAAACAAACAACAAAGTGATTTAATAATATTGAATTGGTACTTGATAATATTCATTAAAAAGAGTAATTCAGTTTCTATGAAAGATTCCAATTGCATACCGATCGAGTTATCAAAGTACGGCAGCACTCGATCGCTTTTAATAATCTCATGCATCATGCTGCATGCTTAAATTCGTCATATTTTATTCTTCATCGCTTATTTTATTAGAATTCTTTTGATTCGTTTGCAGGAAGGCGTGTCCATCAACAAATCGTTGCTTATCCTGGGAAAGGTTATCGCATCGCTGGCCGAAAGCACAAATAACAGGAAGCGCGGTTTCGTGCCTTATCGAGAGTCTGTCCTAACGTGGCTGTTAAAGGTAAGTAAATTGCCAACTCGCTTTATTTACAGAATTCTCAGAAAACAATAATTTATTAATTCAGAAGTACAAAAAAAAACTCCATCACACTTTTTCCAACGTATATACAATTCTTATCTAATAACTAATTACTCGAAATACTGTTTTGTGCACAAGTACTGTGCGTCATCGCGCGACATTCCTCGTCCGCCAGATCACTAATTTATCAACCGCAAATTTCCGACGCTGCGCCCGACGAGCATCCGCTGTATTTGTCGTAATTCGTGAATCGGAAGTTACGAATTTTGCAGTTTTCAGGTGTGAAAATTCAGTGCATCATATCCGTGAAATAGTTGAACATTGGCGGTCGAATGTACAATCGCTTAACGGCGCACTTGCAATTGTCGCCGCATTTCGTGCAACGTTCGCCGCAATGACAACACCGTTTGACGTTCGTCGGAGCTTTTTCGGTCTCTGCAAGCAACAGAATTCGTTTTGTTAAAAAAAGAGGTTGCGTCGGTAAAAAATATTTTCTTTCGCTACAATTCGGTCCAATTCAGGTATTTCGAACGTTAAACTGATTTTTCAATATCTATGAATTGTTTCAAACGAGTCGTTTTTGTTTCTAGCGCTTACCCGGTTTAACTTGAACTTCGCTCTTCGTCTTCAACGCCTTCCAAACCATTTTCGTCGGTATCGTGCTGTCTCGAAAGTTCTCGAAGGTCTCGTCGGTTTTCACTTCGCTCGACTGCTCGATTCGCGATCTGTTGAGTAACTTCGTAACTCGGTTGTCCTCTCGCGCTCGCGCGATCGGTCTTATAGCGTTCGCCTCTCGGCACGCAACTTTGCACACGACACCAATCTCTTTCACCCGGCTCTCTACGACGCGTCGCGGAGGCTCAATTTCTCGCCTTTTGATTTTGATTCCTTTTGACTTCTCGCGACCGAGATGTCAATGAAAATCCCGGGAGTCCAGTCATTCAACTTTTTTTTAAGGATTCCGTTGTTTTTGTATGATAAAGTAGCGAATCAAAGCCATTGAAACGAGGATACGAATTGTTCAAAACAATGGAAGCTTGGTGTCGTGTGCTACGGGGTGCAGGCGCCGTCGCGCACAAGAGTGCCGGGCGCAATGCTTTTTTTTATCGCCCACAGTTGCGTGCTCCTTCGATCAACTTCCATCCAACGTCAATTCGTAGCGAAGATTTTTCCAGAAATTTCCTAAATGCTAGGTAGCTCTTAGGTCACAAAAATACTCGTGCAGTAATCGTCTATCAAAAAGGGTAATAGAAAGAACGATTAAAAAGATAAATAGAAGGAACACTTCGCTGTAATTATTTGGAACATTTGGCTTTTCGCCACCAAATTTACGAATAAGATCGTACCTTTTATTATTTAATTTATTTTCATCATTTTCCAGTTTTCAGAAAACTTTCGTTTCTTAGTTTTTTATAAACGTTGAAATATTTTTTGAAATGTTTAAAATGTTCGTGAATATTCGTTGCTCGTTTTTATTATAATACAATTGTTAGATATATTGATCCTTCGTTAAAATCAATTACGATTATTCATCTTTTTTTTACAAATGTACAACTTCTTGTAAAAGAAGTCTGTTGGAAGAAGTGAAGCTTTTCGATATAAATTATCTTTCTCAGAGTTTTATCTTTTTCATAAATGAACTTCTATCCCTGTAGTTTTCTAGTCTTCTTTTTTTTCGTTTTATCTTTTTATTTCTACAGTTTTATGTTTTTCAGAGGATTTTGAAAAGCAGGGAAAAAATTCAGCGATAAAAGGATCTTTATTCCACTAATCCATAAAAATTAGTACACACAGTTTCTGGGATTAATTCTATTTACTTACTCAGTAAAAAAGAGCAAACACGTGTTGTTTCAGAGTCCTATGCGACTCGGATCTTTTTTCTTTTTTACTTTTATTTTTTTTATCGATTTACGATTAATCAATTTACGATTAATATTATTCGCATAATTTAATAACGCTACTATTTATTGAAGATCAGTCTTATTGATAACTTAAAAATAACTTAAAAATAACTTAAAAATAACTTATAAATAACTTAAAAAAGAAGCCAATTAACGGATTATGCGCCCGCTCACTTCAAATTCGTTTTTTCGTGCTTCGTTTGAAAAAATGATGTTTCCATTCGTGATTTTCGTGCACTACTTTCATACGTCCGCATCTTCGGAATTCTCTTTGATTTTCAAAGACAAATGTTAAAAATGACGAACGATTTTTGAATTCTAATTCATTTCCGATCACGTCCTGAATTTTCGCGCTACGCATGCGCGCTCTCCATTTTTTTTCTCATTCACACTCACATCCACATTTATACGTACAATTATATATATCTTTTTTTCACCCTTAATCAATATTCATTTTATGAATAAATTAATCTAATCTATAAATTAATTATTTGCCAAGCGAGGGCTACTTTATCAGTCAGAGTATAGTTAATTTGTTTTCTTCGAATAGCTTTTATGTTTGTCTTCCCGTCAACAGATGATAATGAGGATCGTTCCGTTCTAAAAATTTACAGTCTTGGCGCAATGAGCGTTTACAAAGAACGATTGTCAGATTTAACGTACGACTTCGCTGATTTCCCCATAATTTTCTTCGCATTTTCAATTGATTTTTCTTGTTCGGCCTTTACTGGAGGATTCTCCACGATATTTTTACGACTTCCGTCGATTTTTTGTTTCTCGAGAATAAAAAACAATTGCCTTTATCGCTAAATCAATGGAAGATTGATTCAAGATTTTGTAACGATCTGCTATAATCAAGGAAACATTTTCAACCGATAGACAATTGTTTCAAAATCTTTAAAATTAATATTTTTCATTTTTTAAGACGAAAATGTGATGAAAACATGATTCAAAAAGAAACTAGAAAAAAATTACCATAAATTTAACGAATTAAAAGAAACATACAAAATTGTAATAATTTTCTGTTCACGACAAATTATCGTGCACGATCTGTTGGACATTTGGCAAGTAAGCGTTATTTGTAATTTGTTAATCTGGAAGCTAAGCTACTAGAAAGAATCGTCCACATTTAAAGCGTTACCGAAAGTGCGTCAATTGATGTCGAATCGAAGGGTCAAACGGTGGGAGGGTCGAAGCGAACAAAAAAATAGGAAATTTCGTGCCAATGGACCGGTGCTTGAGTTATCTGAGGTTTCGCGTCGTTGTGAATTGAAGATTATGTATACATTCGTACACACGTATATACGAGTATACTCGATAAACTATAAATAGTATCATTACTCATCGGTGTAGGTCGTTGCAATTCTATTACGCATCCTTGAACGAAACTTTAAAGAAAGAAAAAGAAACAATTTCTGGATAGGAAAAAATGAGACGATCGCGTAGTTCGCGTGACGCTTCCTGGGAGGTCTTGACCTCATCGTGACCTTCTGTTTTTCGCTTTTGTGCATATCTTAATGCATATTCAGCGGTGATAATCATGTTTTTACTTTGTTCGTCATTTTCTTCCATCTTTCTCGATTAAAACGTTTCATTTCTTCGTTTTGCAGACGGTCGTTGAATCGGCCTCGTTCTTCACACCAGTTTCGGGGGTCTTACTGTCGGAACTCGGTTCATCCTCCTCTTGCTCCTCTTCGCTTATTTCGCTGCAGGAGTTGAGTCTCGATTTTCCTCTGATGTAAGCTCCAAGGCTGCGTCTCTTGCTCTCCTTGCACAAGTGACAATTGTGCCTCGACTGCGCAGTCGCTTTCGGGATCTGCCGAGTACAATAGATCGACGACGATTTTCCTGCGTAAGAGAAAGCGCAATTGGACATGAGTCTCGGCTATGAGTAATCGCGAGTGGAAAGAAAAAGCGAATGTCGCTTTCGAACGCGATTTTGCGCACTCGTAAAAAACCCATGCGGAACTTTGTTAGATAAACCCTCGTTTGTTCGGTAAACGTCACTTTCAATCAGGGCAGCCACACTAGTCGAATTCCAGTCGCGACCGAACTGTTGCCGCGAGAACGCGATTCGTAAATTTATCCAGCGAAAAAAAAAAACTAGAAACAAATAACTACATAAATTAAAACTAAAAAAATAACTACATAAATTGAAACTAATAACAATAAGTAAAGAAACTAGGATCAAACAAATAACTAAAGAAATTGGGACAGAACGAGATTTACAAGAGAGATTTACAACTAAAAAAAAATAACTAGAAGAGAAGCTTCAATTTTTGGTAATGTAAAGCGACGCGAAAGCCTTGAAACCAAAAACGAAAAATCGAATTGATACAGTATATAACGATCTGTAACGTCCGGGCATTAGAGAATTTGAAAAATTCGCGGTCGTCAATACAAGCTCGGGTTTTCCATTGTTTCTCCGTACCCTCAGCAAATGGACTCTGGTATAGCTTAAGAACCATTATGAAGGGGTTCGATTTTCAAGAAATTGCAATTTCGCAAAGGTAAAATCGAAATTCGAGTTACAACGAATATTTACATATTTTATTGTAGGATAAAATTGATCACGCGAGTATAAAGACACACGTATAATTATAATTAGCTTCGGAACTAGAGAAGCAAAGTAAATACTTCACTAGAATAAATTCCCGATTCCCCAATGAATATTTAGGGAATAATGGATTTGTTCTAGTGAACTATTTACTTTGATTCGCTGGTTCACTATCCCTCACTGAATATTTTGGGGATAGTGAATTTATTCGTCACGCTTCTATACGCTCCCGCCAATAAAAAGATCTCAAATGGAACCGGTTTTTCAACAGGTCTTTGTGGGAAAGCGAGTTCGTTCGATACTCGGTCGGTGACGTAGAAACGTCGATCCGGGGTTATCCGTACAATCGAGGCGTAAAAGAAAAACGAGTTCGATGTATATACATTTTTTTTTTAATCCTTAAATGGGCACGCGGTGCTTTCCGATAAGAAAAAATGCAAGCTAATGAGAAGCGAGGCGACTTCCCACGATTCAACTTCGCACATGGGCGTTACGGGCGTGTATTCGTCGAGTACTCTTGCACTCGGCGTTTATTTTTAGACCTCGCGCGTAGCCTTCGGGGACCGTCGTTTTTGTGCGTGCTCCGATGGTTTCGGATCCGCAACGAAATTATCGTGACTCGCTCTCTCTCTCTCTCTCTCTCACCCCTCTCGTCAATCATTTCCGATTCATTGCCCAAGGCACGTTCGAGCGATTAATATTTGATACCGGCCTTCGATGCCCCAAACCTCGCTTCCGGTTTGCGGATATCAGATTTTTTCCTTCCCATCAATTTTTTTTTTTCTACTCGATATAATTTTTTTTTCATCCGTTCGCGAGGGTTTTTTTTTCGTTTCGGTTATCACGATTTTACGACGGAAATTCAGGCCGAACTATTCGCGCGTCCAATATCCCGCGTCGAGTTTTCAATTCAAAGCCACCCGAGATTGAGATCGCGATACATTCCTGCCAATTTTCATTCAACCAAATCTAGATCAAGATCCAAATCTAGACTGAGATAGGTATCTTGGTCAAAAGGCCTTACGATAATCCTACAAGACTTTATCTTTGACGTCAGCTTTGTATATCTGACGTTCAATTGATTTCTCTTTTTGCGACGTTCAACGAGAATCTCGAATTCCCAGATAACAACGGTGCAAAGTTTCAAAGTTTTGTTTAATTTCAAAAGCACATTTTTGACAACTCAGTCGTCTGGTGATGGAGATATTTTTATGAACGACGTAAAAGCCAATGAATCGATTCAGATAAATCCCTTATACGGAATTGACAGGATAATCGTTTACTTTCATTGTTTGGGTTACTGGCAATAATATCTTATCTTATTGCTGATTGAATAATGCGAAGGTAATCGCTTTATCTTGATTTAATATTGGGCAGATTTTTGCTGTTTGCTCAATCGTCTAAAATCTCTGATTTTAGGTTCGGTCAATTTCGTTGCCTCGTTTGGAAAAGAGATTCAATTTGAGAATTAATGTTTACAATTTGAGACTTCAATGGTTATAGTTTCAAAACTTCAATATTTACAATTTGTGACTTCAATATTTACGATTTGAGATATCGATACTTAAAATTTTAGACATCAATATTTACAATTTGAGACTTCAATCTTTACAATTTGAAACTTCAATATTTACAATTTGAAACTTCAATATATACAATTTGAAGGTTCAATATTTATAATTTGAGGGTTCAATATCTACAATTTAAGGGTTCAATATTTACAATTTGAGACCTCAACGTTTACAATTTGAAACTTCAATATTTACAATTTGAAGATTCAATATTTATAATTTAAGGGTTCAATATCTACAATTTAAGGGTTCAATATTTACAATTTGAGGGTTCAATATTCACAATTTGAGACCTCAACATTTGCAATTCGAGACTTCAATGATTAAGAAAGAAGAAACGAATAAAAAACGATCGTAAAGTGGATAAAAAGCGAACGAGCTATCGGTAATGATACCAGAAACAAACTCGATGGGAAAACCGGTTGAAAAATAACGATGGGATTAGATAATACGTAATTTGGGTACTTGGCAGCTATGCACGTGGTTGGAACGACCAAGAAGAAGCAAAAAAAGAAAGAAAAATCCATCGAATAATCAGTTGGAAAGTGACGAGAGGTATTAGCCACTCTGGTGGTTCTTAAGCGGCATTCCCTGCCCGCGAGTTTCCTCGGCGTATGCTCGGCACTTGGAACAGCGCCTACGTGCGAGAACGCACGCATTTACGCAGTCCCTGAAGTCTACCGGTCACGACCTCGTACCTTCTGTATTAAAAAAAAAATACGGATTTCACTAAACCCAAAAGAATAGTTCTTTTACGAAGAAAACGAAAAAGGGAAAGGCCTCGAGCAAGCGTGCAATAAATTAATTTCAAATTAGCCAACTTAAATGCGACGCTGGTCGCCAAACGCTATCTTAAACTTCGACATTTCAAAACCGGTATTAATCTGAAGTCCGAAGTTTTTTTTTTCTTTTATGTGTCTGATACGAAATATTACTGCGGGCTTTTTTGCTTTCTGAAAAAGATCGACTCACGAAGCTTTTGTTGACAAAGTTGAGCGTTTAAAAAAATACACGAACGGAACGTAAACACTTCGAGAGTAGACCAATCCCGGATTCACGTTTGGTCTTGTTTTTCGATATGAGAATTTCCTGCTGTTGAAATCGTTTCCCATATGCGTCGTTGTTGCAATCGTTCTCGAACCCACTCTCGAATTCCCTACGTATTTATGGTCCAGCTTGTCCAATTTGCATTTTCTATTTCTTTGGCTTGCTCGAAGTTTCTTTTTTCGAAGTTTCTATATTTAGAAACCAAGCCTCCTCACTGAAGGGAAGAAACAACGTCGTTCGTTAAGTCTTTCGATGTTCTCTTTTGTAGCCTCAAATTTGGCCCAAACATCGAAGTTCCAAGATCGCATTATCGATTTCTCTGATGAGCTTCTTTTATCCTATGGAATTCTGTCTTGATTTCAAACATCCCGAAAGTTGTCGATATTTAAAAAATTACCAGGATAAATGAATTTTTGATTTTATTTTTCAATATAAAATCAAAATTTTTTTATTGATTTTTGATTTTGATTTTATATTGATTTTTGATTTTGATTTTATAGTGATTTTTTATTTTATTTTTCAATATAAAATCAAAAATCGATCGGTATTTGATTCGTTAATTTTCAGGAAATTGAAAATCGTTTAATTTTTTATCGAGATCATTTTTATCGAAAGTCTGTGGTCTAGGAGTCTTGCGATATAAAAACAAAAACACCACGAGCGTCATCGCTCGCTCAATTGCAGACTTTTAGTGCACTTTTTGTACAAAGTTTTTTTTTGCACACTTATTTTTCTGGGTTCATCGTCTGTTGCGAATTTCGGATAAAAATACGCGTATTACGTCTCTTAGTGTGCGCGTGTCAATTCGAACGTTCACGAGTCGTCGGGATCGATGTTTTTCTTTTTTTTGTCTTTTTTTCAGATTCAGGAGAAAGTTCATTCTTTGCTTTTGCGAGGCTTGAGTTTTCTCAACTCTTGAATTTGTCGAGTGTTACCAAGCTTGGTGAGACCCAATTTCGAAAATGATTACGAGGTTTTCTCGTGTTTGCACACTCGTTGAAAGACATTGAAGCTAAGATAAGCTTTTGCGCTTTTGGAATACTGAACGGTCCAATAAAACGTGAATTTTTAATATTCCGTTCTACACAATTGATTAATTGTTAATTACCGCCATTCGCGATTTTTTTTGTTTCAACATTTATCAACGTTAATCGTTCAAAGACTTTGAGAAATGTTTCTTTGAGGAATTTCGATGAAAGTACAAAATAGACAGTTGCCAATCAGCGAATTAAATCGTACCGTAATTCAAGTAATCCTGATTCCAGGGTTGCTCGTAGTCCCGATAAATCGGAGCTCTTAACGAGCCATAAGTCAGTACTTCCGGCATATAAACGAGATCCATTTTGGTCGTTCCTTCGCCACCCAAGATATTACGTTTCAAAGCCTTTCCGTTTCTCGTTTCGGCGCGAGGTCACCTTTTTCCGTACTTTCCAGCTGAATCGCTAGACTTCCTTCCAAATAGTATATTTTGTCATCTATCCACTAGGTGACGTTGGACAACGCAAGTTCTCGGCGAGTAGTAACGAGAGGACGAAAATTTCGAGAGATCGATCACCTTTCCCCGAAGATTTTTCTTTGCCGGTGTCGAGTATGGGAATCTTCGTTGTGACGCGATTTCCTTAAGGACATATCTCCCTCTCTGTTTCACGAAGAATTCCTCGCACGTGATTTTCGCTCGAGTAACGACCGGTTCTTCAAATTCTTGAAAACCGTTGATTTTCGTGACTATGAATTATCGAAATCCAGAAATCCTCGTTTTTTATTCAAGCTCGGAAACTCCGAAAATCTAACGTTCACCGGAATATTGATATTTGCGAATGTTCTTCGCGGACAAAGAATTCATCGAAACGCGGAACTTCTTTCACCGCTATTTACCGGCTGTATTTTTTTTTAAGTAACGAATCGAACGAGAGTTCTGGCGCGATTACAATACAGCGCTGTTTTGCTTCAAACTAAATCGTGGACGAAGAGCCGCGTTGTGTTTACCCGCGGTTGTCCCCGTACGACTCCCCCCTCTCCTGCCTCTTCCGCGACCTTGCGAGTTCCCCCTCCGTTTCGCCATTTCTATCGTCTCCTACTTTTTTTCCGATCTCTCCCGCGTTGCCGCTCTCTCTCTCTCTCTGCCTGTTCAATCCTCCTCCCATCTCCCCCTTCCCCACATCTCCTTCCTCGCCTCTCACTCTCCATCCCGCTGTTCCTCCGCCTCGCGTCTATCACTGGCATTCCCGTAAATATGGAAACACCGCAATGATCCCTTAATCGTATTTCCTTTCACATAACCTTTCGTAATTTTGTCACGTGCGGTTTTGATAGCCGTTTAAAGCTTCTACGTCGTTTAACGGGCCCGATTAACACAGACAATTTCTTATCACTCGTCCATTCTTCGTCTCCGTTTATTTGTTTATCTCGGTTGGGAGGGGGAAGGGGGGGACGCTGTTCAATCCTCGCTGCCTCTTCCTCCATCTCTCTGTTTTCCTCCCGTCATGCTAATTTCGCACGAGCCCTTCTCCACTCGAGACTCGCTATCCAAAGGAATTCGATTGAACCTGCTGTTCGGCGAGCGGTCGTTGCTCCGTTCCGGTCGACAACTACCGAGGAAACGATCGGAATTTGGATGTTCGAGAATATCAGAAAAGGAACTCGATTGGTCTTGGGTGGGATGTTTTCGGATTGCACGGGGTTAGGGTGAAGCTTAATGTTTGTAGGTTAGGTTGTAGTTTGACTTTTTTTAGGTTACGTTGGAGTTTGACTCTTTTAGGTTAGGTTTTAGTTTGACACTTTCAGGTTAGGTTGCAGTTTGATTCTTTTAGGTTAGGTTTTAGTTTGAATCTTTTAGGTTAGGTTGGAGTTTCACACTTTGAGGTTAAGTCGAAGATTGAATCTTGTTCAAGACGGATAATTGAAACGTGTGTCAAACTCGATAAAGAAGACGCAAGCCCACGTTTATTCTTCCACTCATTTATTTTCTTTCCCACTCTGATCGTCTCACGTGGTCATTTCTTTACGATCGGAATTATAGGTGTTTCGTTTCGTAACATCGAATACAGTGTCAAGATCGTTTATTTTCAGGGCGATCATTGAATTCGTGATTGTCCCTGGGATAGAAACGAGCTCGCGAAAGAATCGCCGATAGTGCAGGACGATAAACGCCCCTCGGCAAACTTCTTCAAACCCTTACCGATTACAAAAACGTGCTATCGCTATGTGACGAAAAAACACACACACACCAAAAATCCGTAAAAGTATTTCACAAGGATTCCCTATCTCGCGACGTTATCAACGAGAACACTTATTCAGATACAAGGCCCGTTTACCAGGGACGCGCGAAAAAGCTAAATGCTATCAATTCGCTATAAAGTCCTGCAGTAATAATACGATAAGAGGATCTTTTCGCAAATTCCGTATTTTTTTTTTTTTTTTTACGCTATGCGCGCTTATTTACAAACGACCGAGATATCGTTTTCTTCTCGGGCGAACGGTTAAACGAATTAATTGAACGTTGCGCTGTAAAATAGTTTCATAATTGAAACGTTTGTTTCTCCAACTCGGAGATATTTTTCAAACGTTAAAAAAAATACTACTTTCGTAAAAAATAAAACTGTTAATTCTATATCCATAATTTCGCATACAATTTCTATTAATAATTTAATTTTTGTATCGTTCTTTTTTCTTTCAATTGGCATTTAATAATCGTCATGACATTTAATCGATAAACGGATCGTCCGCGTCATTTTTATCCGTTTTTTTTTCTCGTTCTTTTTCAAAGTAATCTATCTCTGGAAAAGTGGACAAAGAGAAAAAAAAATTATAGAACACGCGCATTTTTGCACGTTGAATGCGATTGCAAAGAACGATTAGTGAACACCGGCGTCGTTATGAAACAATTCTTTCGTATACGTCGACGAGTCTATTACTAGACGAAAGGAAGGAATATACGACTGTTGTCTCGGCAACTTCACACTGACTTGACCGTCTTTAGCAAATATCGCTCGGATGTTACACTTTCTCCACTCGTTTCTAAACAAACGAACGAAGTTTGAAGCAAACGATTATTTAAACGACCAACTTGTTGTAATTACTTGAATACGACACCTCAGTCAATTAAAAATATTTCCTTGAACCACTTTTGTTCCAAATCAAAATTGTTATGTTTTTGAGTTTTTAAGTTTCGATGATTTTTTAAAATATGAAAAGAATATTATTTCTGATCATTCTAATGTGTATAATGAAGCATGAGGCAAATACGAATTTTTCGTCTCCTTAAAAAATATTTCTCTATTATTATTATTATTATTATTATTCTTGTTATTGTTATTGATATTCCGGAGGAATAAAAAAATCGATACAGACGATAAATATAGATATATAAATAAATAAATATTGGAAAATAGAAAATAAAAATTGATCAGTCTTTGACTACCATCGTAGGTAGAAAAAAGTTCCATCCAGTAATCTGCACTTTCTTTTTTGCAATTATTCATCCACTTATAGAAAAAATAAATTGGAAAGCGTAAAGCATTCATGAATTTTGTTGAAAATTTACAAATTTGCTACGCACAGGAAACAAAGCTCGATGAATATTTAAAAAAATAGAAAAACAATTTAATACCCCAAACGAACTCTTTGAAAACTGCGAGAAAAGTTTTAATGTCCATGATGTGCAATTTTTCTTCTATTTTTTTTTTTCACTTTGCAGATGATGGGGTTCTCGTTTGCAATTTCTTGGTGACGTCTTTTCGACGTTGGGACTTTTCGTGCGCTTCGATACCGTCGCGAAATTCGCGTTGTTTTCGTTCGAAGTGTCCGAACGTCTCACCGTTTGTTCCACCTCTATTACAAATTCTTATCTCACGTACCTCGCGTAATGCGTCGGAACATTAGTTTTTCAGTCCTCGGTGAATATTATCGCGACCTTCGCCATATTCATACTCGCAAATATCACAAGGTCAAACAAAAGTCATCTTCCTACCATTCAATCTCGTATCGTTCGATAACGCTTCTTTGGATTTCTTTTTCTTCGGTTTTTCGTACGAATTGGATCTCTCGGGTTTTCGTCGATCCTTGACGACGTCCAAGTAACTTTCGCGGCGTACGTGACCAAGTGCATGCTGATCAGAAACGCAAAAGGAAAACGTACGCTCCGGATCGCTCGAATGGCCAGAGATTGTTCTATTATTATTATTATTATTGTTGTTGTTGTTTTTCTTTTTTTTTCTTTTTTTCCATCTTTATTACGGAACTCGACATCCATTACTCTGGAACTGAAACTATATTTTCACTCTTCGCAGGACATAAAAATTTTCGTATTAAAGCTATATCTTATCTCCTGTGCAAATTCCATACGATGAATGCATAGATTCCGATTTTTATTCGTGCGATAAAGTCGAGTGTCCATCGTCCATAATCTCTCGAAGTTGACAATCGACCTTAATAATCGACATTACAAATACCGCGGGATTATCGATCGATCAATTGAACGGTGAATAAAAATCCTTTTGTCTTTTCTTTTATTTAAATGAAAGACGAATTTTTATAGATTTACATTTTTTTGAAACGACACTGCGTATTAATTCAAGTTTTAACGTTTTTGTTGTTTTTTTTCCCTCGTTTTCAGGAGAGCTTGGGAGGCAATTCTCGCACTGCTATGCTAGGAACTGTCGCACCTGGAAACATACATCTGGAAGAGACTCTCGCGACTTTACGGTACGCCTGCCAAGCCCGAGCAATCGTCAATCGCGTGCGCATCAACGAGGATCCTCATGATAAATTAATAAGGTAAAACGAGGATGGTGATCGCATCATAAATTTGCTTAGGACCATACGCTTCGTACGGTAAATAAATGAGATTGGAAAACGACTTTGAGCTGTAAAGAGGGAGGTTATTGGCAAATTTGTTTATCTATTGGCAATCCATGATGATCTATGATGATCGGTAAAGTCCAAAGCCATTTCTCTTCTCACAATTCTGTATTGAATTATTATTTCTTATTTTGGAAATTATTTTTTATTTTGGGAATGTAACCTTTCCCGACATTGTCCATTCGATTGTAGTACGTAAAATCCAGCTGGAAGACGACGCAAACGGCTCGGAAAAAAAGCTAATAAGGACACTCCAAGATTTCAAGAGATATTCCCATCTCGTTAAAATTACGCATAAATGATGATTACGTAACGATTTGAAAAACTGAGAGAAACCGTGCTGGTTGTCGTTCGAGCGGCAAATTCAAGGCCGATCGATCCATAGAAAAAGAGCAACGATAATTCTTTTTTTTTCTTTCATGAATTAGCACTCGTTTCCAAGCTCCGTGGAATATCTTAAAAGTTTTCACGGCGCTGGAGTACGATCGGAAAAAAGGTTAACTGTCGTACGAGGATAAGACAATAATCACGTGTTTCTCCCTCGTGATATTTGCATTTTGTTTAATACCCACGTGTTGACAGAGCCTTTGTCAAGAGTACAGTAGAGCCTCGATTTCCCTAGGCCATCCGGACCCAATTTACTGATTAGCAAAAGTTCGATCAACGGTTATACATTAACATGCTTCTTCTTCTTTTTTTCTTCAGAGAATTGAAAGCGGAAGTGCTACGTTTACGCGGTGTTCGTGAGATTTACGACAAGCAGCTCGATCCTCATCCACGGAGAATTCTGAGTTGTGAAGAATTGACGACTGATAATACCGACGAAGTTCTGAAGAAGCAACGCGAGATCGACGAACTGAGAGAACAATTGAAACGAGCCGAGGAACAACTTTCCTTGAGCCAAAAGTTCGTACTTTTACGACCAATTTATCAGTCAATCAGACTTTCCCTGTCTCTATCTTTGTCCTCTGTGTCAATTCGTCCCTATCTTTCTGGCTTTCTCCCATCACGAGAGCAAAGAAGACTTTAGCAAAATTGGAATAACCGAAGGAAAATGGATGACTAATGTTCTCAAGATTCTCCGAAGATCTTCGGTAAAGCCCCCCTTGACGACGACGAGAGCTCTTAATTACTCCAGATAAAAATTACGTTTCGCAGATCTTGGCTGGAAAAGTTGAGCGAAGCTGAGGCGAGGAAAAACGAGGAATTGAGAATTCTGCGCCGTCGCGGTGTCGCTGTTGAAATAGATTTTCGCGATAAGGCAACGCAACCCTGTCTCGTTAATCTCGCTCCTGATCCGATCTTGTCCGGCGCCCTTTTGTACCTCGTTCCAAGCGGCGTTGTCCGCATTGGAAAGCGCAGTACACGGAGCGCTGTCGACGCGATGGAACCGCTGGATATCGTCCTGGAGGGACCTCTAGTGAAGGAGTCGCACTGGTTAGTTCGGGAGAAAAGATCGATGGAAAAATCAACGGAGACAGCCAAGATCAACGTTGCTTCTGGACGGCGTTTGAAAATCGTTGTCGGATGTTACCCTGCTGATTCGCAACGTTAATGATTCTTTCGATTGTTCATATTGTATTTTTATTTTCTCACGTTCGTTGTTGCGCATTTTTATCGATGCCTGTGCCGATAATCCGAGGCGGAAGTTTCTGCGCATCTCCGAATGGGCTTCGCGCATGCACCGATTTTTGCACCTGGTCTGCGTCGCAATAACGACGAAAAATGCTGATCGCAACGTTCATTCCCATTAACATATACCTTCTGTGCTTCCTGCTACTCGTTCGTACCTCGCACGAATGCAATCAGCGATAATTAGAATCGAGCAGCGATCGCGACGCGTAACGCTTATTCGCGTGTGCCGAGTCAACACAGGAAACGCATTAAACGAATTCTATTAATCACGACGTTTTATTCCGTTTCAACAGCACCATCGAGAATAACAATGGATACCTCACGCTAAAGACACAGACTGACGCCGATACTTACGTTAATGGACAGGTGAATATTTCATACCGGTGAAAGTACCGATTGCGTTCTGTATCTCGTTTGATTAGTTATCATTTTCAAAAAATAAAAGGAATGTAAATATATAATATTAAAAATATAATTTTTAAATAGTAAAAAAAATAATTCATATCGATTCACAGATCGTCAACGGTCGGGTTCACCTGAAACACGGAGACCGCCTGGTGATCGGTGGCAATCACTATTTTAAGATATGCAATCCCCATGACGACCAGAATAACAAGCAGATAACAGCTCAACCTGTCGACTTTGAGTTCGCCCATCAAGAATTGTTAACGATTCAGGAGGAAAGGTGAGTATTCTTCGCATTACGTATTGTGATAATTTTTTTCTCTCTTCATTTTGTGCAAAAGGCGTGTTTGTTTTGCTGCATGTTTGCTTCGAGACGAGAAATATGCGCGCAAAAAGATTCTTGGGCGCGTCGCGCACGTCGATTTTATTGAGCTGTGTTACCTACCATTAAGGAAATTACGAACACGTTCAGAGACACGTCGAAATTTTAAAATCCAATTTCTCCCATACTTTTACAGCCGCTTGGAATGAAATTTATTGTGTGTATGCAGGACGCTTGCTTTAAGAGGAATATGCTCGGCGTTTACCAAAATTTTGAAAAAAATTGTGAAGATTGTGGTTACCATGGGAGAAATTGCGAGCTACGATTAATCGTATTGCACTTTCACAAGTTTCCCGAGCATAAACCTCTGAAGCAGTCAAAAGTACACATTTTGAGCTTTGTTTAATCTATTTTTATGAAGAAATAGCGGAGAAATTGGTTTTCCAAATTGGTCACATAAATGTGCCAAAAATGTAACACCAGAAATCAAAATCTTAGCGACTGTCAAGAAAATTCAGTTTAACAATTTTCTCACTATTTTTTGACCCGTCACTTGTCACTTGTTCACTGCGCTAATTCGTAACCTCCGTCGCTACGATAGCTACCGTAAGCTGCAGCAGGGAAAAATGTCAAACAACTATTCTAGAATGGGTTTTTCCCATTTTTCCAGCCTAATTTTACACTTTCGGCAAAAACTGGGGCATATTCGTAATCAGCGGAAAATTTTCGATCAAATACACCCTTTTAATACTTAAAAAACGAAAAAAAAATTTTTTTCGTCCTCCCAGGCCACTTTTCCAGAATCTCGAAAATCGCGATATTTCAAAAGGTCGTAGGATGACCTTCCCGTAGGCTATGGGGATTCATTTGGGGGGTTTGGAAAAGGTTTTTGCCTAACTTAAATAAT
>JAPYZI010002979.1:0-44410 GCA_030523105.1 Ophioninae sp. A BG-2022a | reverse complement strand
TGAGAGTAGGATTCACGTTATCCTGAATCGTTTTCGCGATCAGGCTTTTTCATTTTTTTTTTGAGACTAGGATTCACGTTATCCTGAATCGTTTTCGCGATCAGGCTTTTTCATTTTTTTTTTTTTGAGACTAGGATTCACGTTATCCTGAATCGTTTCTGCGATCAGGCTTTTTCCTTTTTTTTGAGACTAGGATTCACGTTATCCTGAATCGTTATTAGGCCCATTTTTGTTGTTGTTTTTTTTTTTATATTAGGCTTCACGTTATTCTGAATTGTTGGCGGTATGCTTGACGTTATCCTGCTTATTGTTGTGTTTTGTTACCGCAAGCGCGGCCCTCGAATCCCAATGTTGTCGAATTCACCTTTTCACGAACACGAATATACATGTGGGCGTAAAACTACCTTAAAGTGGGTGTCGTTCGCGTCTCGGATCTAGGTAAGCTCGATATATATACATAGACATATTTTTTTTGTTGAGTTTCACACGTTTGTATTCGTGCATGTCATACGTAATCCTCTTAGCATAATTCTCTTCGCCGTGACATAATACTGTCCGGGATTTGGTATATACGGTGCAGGCATTTATTACCGGTCTCTCACGAGAGCTTTTCGTTCTCCGAGCATCACCGTCTTTTTGCCCATAAAGATGTCCGTCCCTCGTCGTGTCTCCACCAACAACGAGGAAGAGGAGAATAAAAGTGGAATATCATTCGCAGCTGCGATTACACGGGACAATGCGAAAAAATTATCTACTACCTTCCTCGAACGAAAGAAAAGAAAAGAAAAGAAAAGAAAAAAAAAAAATACATTTGTAGAAACGAGACGACGCAGTGAAAGGAAGGAGGGAAGGACCAATTGAGAATTGTACATTTACGTTTTTGTTTTTGTTCCTTTTTTTCTTTCTTAATTGCTCAATTCGTTTTTTACGAAAAATTTTTACGACTTTTTTTTTTCCATGGTGTCCTTGAAAGGAAAGAAGATAAATAAACAATTATACGGTTTAGTTCTGGTTCTTGATACTCTAGTTGCTTTTTTTATATAATTTTTTTTATTTAATCGATATTTCCTTGTTTACTCATTTTTATAGAATTTACGATCCACGAAAAAAAATTTGTTTCCTACTGGGCGATTTTTTTGAGAATTTATGGTTTTGAAAAAATATAATTATTGCTGTTTACAGATTTTTAAAGAATCTGTAATTTTTTTGAGGTCTGTAGTTTACTGTTTCAGACGATTAACGAAAAGTGCGGATGTTTTATTTGAGATTTTCAAGGTTTTTTCAATCCTCCAAAATTCACGTACTCCTCCACACTTTGAAACGATTTTTACAATTTTCGATTACTAAAAAATTTAAAAATCTTCAAAACAATCTTCCCAAAAAATTACAAAAAAATTTTTAAAAACACGCCAGCTTAAAAAAAAGAAGTAAAAAATTGAATATTCAAAACCAGTTAAGAAATGCTCAAAACAATCTCCCCAAAAAATCACAAAAAAAAACCACGCCACCTTAAAAAAGAAAACAAGTAAAAAATTGAATATTCAAAACCAGTTACAAAATCCTCAAAACAATCTCCCCAAAAAATACCAAAAAATGAAAAAACCACATAAAACAAAAAAAAAAAAAAAAGTAAAAAAATCGAATTTTGAAAAACAGTCGATCGGAACGTTTTATTTTCTCTTGCGAGTACGTAAACAGAGAAACATTTCCTGCGATTAAAAACGTTAATAATCAATGTCAAGATAAATATTCCGTTGGAGTATTTGTTCGAAGAAAAAAAAAAAAAAAAAAAAAAAAAAAAAGTAAGGTGCGAGATCCGAGAGACGTGATATTTTGACGCAGCGTGCGGTTGTACCGATCAGTCGAGCATTGACGCCCCCGCGCGCCACGACTTCACCAACGTTGCACACTCGGAGTCTCCACTAATACGGGTTGAATGCCCTTGCGCTCTCAGGTGTGTTCGAGCGGCAGGTGTTCACTGAGCCCTGCTGCTTTGCTCCTTCCAACTCCCCCCTCCACCTCCTCAGTATCCCCCCTCTCCACCCACACTTTTTCCATACCTTTGTACGAGTGTGTACGAATACACACGCACCGGTCTATTCCGATCTTGCGTGTATTCCTAATGGAAGAGCCGAGTCTATTGCCCCTGCCGGTGAGCTCAGTTTTCCCGTCGTGTCAATGAATGACTCGTGGAATAAAGTTCCACCCTGTAAAATCGAATTTCCTACCCGAAACGACGAAAAAAAAAATCAATAATTTTGCAACTTTTTTTTGTAATAATTTATGTCTCATAATTGTTTTTTCTTGAACAATAATTTTGTTTAGGGTTAGATGCAGTTAACGATATTTTATTTGTTATATATTATTTATAATGATTTTTCATAATGATAATAAGTAAATAATTTTATGATAATTTAATGTTTTTTATATAATAATTTTGTTTTGAATATTGAAACGCTGCAAACGATATTTTATTTGTTACATATTTTTGAATAATTATAATCATTATATTCTTTTATAATAATTAAATATTCTTTTTATAATAATGTTTTTTTTAATATTGTAAAATCGAATTTCATACCCGAAACAACGAAAAAAAATATATATATCAATAGTTTTGCAATTTTTTTAATAATTCATGTCTCATAATTGTTTTTTCTGCAACAATAATTTTGTTTAGGGTTAGATGCAGTTAACGATATTTTATTTGTTACATATTTTTGAATAATTATAATCACTATATTATATTATAATAATTAAATATTCTTTTTATAATAATTTTTTTTTAAATATTATAACTCTGCGAACGAGATTTTATTTGTTGATTAAACAGAAGTTGAATCGGGTTAATTTTGTCAATTTAATTATATATTACGTTATGTTTATCGTTCGATCAATTGAATGCAATTTAATTTCAGTTCGTTTCAATCGAAATTGATCGAGCACGAGGTATTAAATTTTCGGAATGTCAATTAAGCAAGCGAATAATCCAAGAACTCGTAACCACGATTAAAAGTTACCAATCTTTAATTAATTCCCATTCGCAAAATTGTATTTTACTTGAAAAATAAAATATTCAATATTAAATAACTCACGATTGCATCAATGTATATTGATGCATGAAAATATAACAATTATTAATGAATAATAAAATTAAAATTAAATCATCAATTTCAAATTCCATTAAAATGGCAATAAAAAATTTACAATCTGCAAAAATCCTATACAACATTTATAAACGAAACGAACTTTTGTGACTCACGATTGCATCAATGTGTATTGATGCATGGAAATATAACAATTATTAATGAATAATAACATTCAAATTAAATAATCAATTTCAAATTCCATTAAAATGGCAATAAAAAATTTACAATCTGCAAAAATCCAGTACAACATTTATAAACAAAACTTAGGTGAAAGCAAAAGTTCGTATCGATTTGCAAAAGTAAATATCACGGTTTGCCACGATGGGATATAAATGATCGTCAAAAGTCAAATCGAGGGAAATAACGAGTAGAGAGAGAGAGAGAGAGAGAGAGAGAGAGAGAGAGAAAAGAGCCTGTTAACAGGGAATTGAAATTTATATGTGCCAGGAGGAACCTTCGGTCCGATCTCCCGTTGCATTCGCGTTGCTTCGTGCTTGCACGTTTGCCTACCGTTATTTATTATCGCGCCCCCGAGCTCGCGCGCACCAACTTTTTGTCACTGAAAAATTCTTACTTTTGTACGATGCACGTAAACATCGGGTTTGCGTGCGTGCATACATAAATACATTGTAAATTACACGACATAATACACATGTATCAAGACTGGAATGGCGCACCTGTTAATTCTTTTTTTTTTCCTTTTTTTTTTCTTTTTTTTTTTCAACAACGTATAATTAAGCGCGAGACGCGCACGTAAGAAAGGATTCTCGTAACCAGCACTTACGCAGCCGCGATGTAATATTCCAACAAAAGAAGACCGAACGTCGCGTTCCCCGTACTTCGCTGTTATAACTCCTGTCAATTCTTATCCACGAAGGACATTATCATTTTTATTGAATTTTAAATCGATTTTTAAACGTTCGATAAATAATTCATAGTTATTTTTTTTTTTTTTTTTTTTTTTTTTTTTTTTTCGTTGAATTCAATCGATTTTTCACGACGAGTTCGAGTCGGACGATTTACGATTCACGATTTTTATTTACATCTATTATTATCTAACTTTCAACTGAATTATCAATTTGCTTAAGTTTTTGCCGATAATTGAACAGGGAACGGAAAAACTCACGAGGTCGAAGTTTTCATCGTACGAAACGATTCGTCCTTCTTCTTTTTTCGATGTCCAGAGAAATCCTATGTTGCAGATCAAACGTAAATACGGTTATTTATTGACGATCTACGATATCATTTTAGAAAATAATTAGGTAAAAGGAATTTATTAGGGAAACAGGGAGATTTTTTTTTTATCATTATTGGTTTCGATAATCATTTTTTTCTGTGAAGCGTTTTTTTTGCAAAGTGCTGAAATTGTTTAAAATTCATTTTTTTTTTTTAAAGATTCTCGAAATACTTTTGAAAATTCCTTGAAATAAGAGATTTTTTTTAATTTTTTGAATCATTTTCGATCTCATACTATTTTAGGATTTTATGAATGTTTTATTGAATGGTATTTTGAGATTTAATAAATGCAAAACAAATTTTTAATTTCAGTAAAATTACAAAACTTAAGGAATTGTAAGAATTGATCAAACGTTTCAAAATACTTTTTAAGATTCTTCAAACCACGAGTTTTTGAAAATCGTTCGAATACTTTTCTCGACTCAAATCAGGTAAAAAACATTTTAGAAAAAAAAAAAAAAAAAGAAATGCATTGCCTTCAACCATAAAAATTTCGTCATAAAACTTGATGCCAAAATGTGTCTAAAATGGCTCGAAAATTGAAGTACAATATTAGTTAATGAATTTTTATGGATTGAATTATTTTTATGGAATTTTCTCGATTTAATAAAATAATTTTTCTAGAATTTTCTCGATTAAATTTTATTATTTTTATAAAATTTTATTAATTTGATGTAATTATTGTATATAGAATTTTATCGATTTTATTTGATTATTTTTCAGTTAATTTAACGAATCGTTTATCGATCGTAATTTTTTTGCGAGAATCGTTCGAAAGGGCAAAGTGAAATGCAATTAAAAAATAGCGAATGACGCCTTGTATTCGGAGCATTGAATTTTGCAAATGGAGAGTCACTGGGCCTCCAAGAGCTATTATTCGTACGTCCAGCTCTCTCGCTCTCTCTCTCTCTCTCACTCTCTCCCTTTCTCATAAAATCTCTGTCTCTCTTTCTCTCGTTCTTCACTTTTCTTCATTCTTGTCTGGCTATCCGAAGAATTTAAGAACCCCACCTGGCTGGCTGTTTGAACATCGAAGAAAATGAGAAAGATATGCGACAGAGAGAAAATGTGGGATGGGGGAAGTCATGCGAATCGCTGCAATCCAACGAGTCTTCGTTCTACTATTAATCACTCATAAATATCATCCTTCTCTCTCATCCTCTTTCTTGTTATCGGAGACTCAACCTTGTATCTTTTTAACAACTTTGTCTCTTCGCTGCACATTTTAACGAATCTTTACTTCAATTATTATGCAGGCCCAATTACGATTAATCGAATCGATATATCGATTTATAATTTTTGTTATTCTTTTACTTGCACAATTTTTCGAATGATGGATTTTTAGTTTAGTTTAAATAAAGACAAGAAATACCTTTGTTTACTTTTTCATTTCATTATTTATTTGACTCGATAGGTATTTATTATTCATTTTAATAATGCATATTTACCTATTTTATTTATATATATATATATATATATATATATATCTATATATATCATGCACAATTATTATTACATTTTTTATTTAAATTTTATTTTACTTTCAACAACTGTTCGTGTAAAGATTTTTACAAATAAGTTTTAAAAACTTCGCAAAAGTCGAAGGTCATCAACATTTATTTAGAAAAGTGTCTTTTATATTTACAATAATATTTCACTAATTTAAATTAATTATTTTTCAATAATTCTATATTTCAATAACAATTTATTTTGATAAAAATGTTCAGTGAGTTTTTAAGAGTTTGTAAAACTTCGATGTATCAAAATTAATTTATAATAGTCTTCTTTTTATTTACAAAAATATCAATTATTGTATTTACTTGTGTTGATACATAATTATTATATATTTCAATAATTTTGTACTCCAATTAATTTTCATATCTCACTCAATTTATTTTCCATAAACAATTTATTCCAAGATTCTTCTAAAAGTAAACCTTTTTCGCAAAAATTCGGAAGTCGTTAAAATTCATTAAAAAAAAAAATGGATTTTTCCATGAAGGATAAAAGACTAAAAGCTCGATATAAAAAATGCTTAAAAAATCAGGAAGCAATGAATTTGCCATTAGGAAATCCGATATCGTTTTAATGAATGTAAAAATCTTGAAATCAGTGTTTTCGCTCGATGTGACGAATCCGTCCTATTACTTCCTAGTAATAACAAAGGAAACATATAATTACCATAATTTCTAATTGTTATCCATCCTTCTCTAAAAGTTCAAAAAGTTTGTTTTTCACTTTGAAAAATTCGTGGTGTTTCGCGTGTGGCTTTGTGGGGGCTGAAAATGGACTAGGGTACGAGGCGAGAGACGGGACAACGATAGAACCTCTCGTCGAAATGAAAGGCCTTTTACCCCGGTTGAGCCAGTGACTAGTTTCGATCCATGTTGTCCAACCGGATTCCTGACTACCAAGGTCGCATCTGGTCCAACACAGACGCGGTGGACCAATACCAACTGCAACTTGTTATGTGCAAGTACAATAGTAAGATCGGGAGATGAGGGGAGAAGAGAAGAAAGAGGATCAGAGGGCGGGGGGGGAGGGGGAATAAAGTGAAACGACTCAACCCTCTCCGATCACAAAGAAACGTGAAACTGTTGCTTCATGCCGGCTGTTCTCTCTCAGATATCTCTGATGCTTTGTACATTCTACGATCCCTGGATCAACATTGTTATCAATGTTTTTTTTTAGATATACTTATGTTAATAATACATAAGTATATCTAAAAAAAAAAACATTAAAAATTGTTTTATATTATATTTATATATTTTTTTTTAATCCCCAGACAGTGAACGTGGGTCGTTTTTGTCCGCCCAAAACTTCGTTCCAAAAGTCCACGAATGTATAATTATTTAATTATAATTTAATAATTCATTATAGTTCATTGTGTCATTAATTTAGTACTTTTTTTATTTTAGAATTATTTCCTGCACGAATATTGTATTTTTTTCTGTAAGGAGCAACCTTTTTACTTTAAGAAATTGTCGTTGCAAAAATGTTCCTATCGTTTTTACTCGCGTTATATTTTTTTTTTTAAGAAAAAACCTTTTTTTTTGCCAGCTGCTCAATATTTGATGAAAACAAATATTAAAAATCGAAATTAAAAAATACTTTTGTAATTAAAAAGAAGAAAGATTTACAAAAAACTATTTCACCTTGGAAAGTATATTCTAAAGTTAAACCATGAATTTTTACGGATTTTAGGAAACATACGAACGTAACCAAAAATATATAAATACTAACTAAATTAATTTAATGAACTAATATATATATATATATATATAGTTTTGTGATCGGTTAACTCCGGAAAATAATGGATTTCTTTTTACTAAGCCTAATGTATCATTATAGATCTCGATACTAATTCGCTCGTATAGAACACGAATAAAGTTCCAGATCGTTCCGCCCAGTGCGATAACGCGTACTCTCGCGATTGCAGTGTTTAGCCGAGTATGTTGTTCAGATTAAGATCGCGGATATGCAACCGACGTTCGGTCGCTGCATTATTAAAATAACTCCTGGTGAACGGTTTTATTTTTAGTTTTTTTTTTGTTTTTGTTTTTTTCTTATTTTTTTTAATTTCCTGCGCTCAATTAATGCTACACGATTTTATAGATTACTCGAAACACTGAAAAATCGTACCAGTCCATTTGTCAATTGCAGCACGATTTTCGTTGTCCCGCTGCACTTTAACGAGATCGTATCGAACGAAATTAAAGACCAAGCGAATGAGAAACGAACTGGAATTTTTTGACCAATTAACGATTTTTTTTTCTGTAAACTTTTCTTTAAACAATTCATTTTCGAAAAAAAATAATGATGCCGTTTTATTTTTTTTTTTTTTTTTGTATAAAATTTTAGGATTATATGAATTCTTTATTGAATGGTATTTTCAGATTTAATAAATACAAAACAAATTAATAATGATCGTTTTCGACGAATTCGCGATTTTTTTCTACAAACTTTTTTTTTAATCAATTCATTTTTAAAAAAAAAATAATGCTGTTTTATTCTTTATTTCTTTTTAGGCAATTGTGCAATTAATTAACATTTTTGGGAAATGCAGCTGTTCGATGCAATGAAATTGTTTGCATTGAATTGTGAATTCTGTTGGTTAATTATGCAAATTGATCGATTTTCGTGAATGCAATTGTTCCATTGATAAACATTTTTTGAGGGAAACGCAATTATAAGCTAAAATGTATTTTGCGAAAGATTAAGTTATTCGATGGATTTTTTATTCAATCGTTTAATTTAACTTCCATCATTTCGTTTCAATAAATTCATTGACATTAAATTAAATTTAAATCGAAGCGTATATATATTCTTTTTATTCAAAAATATAATTACGAAATCAATAGTCGATGTAATGAATTTTCGTAATCGCGTTTAGTTAAAACTCGCATACGTGCTATTTTTGGAAAAACTGCTATCAGTTTTTTCAAATATATTCTTAAAATATAATAATAATTAAAAAGAACATTTTAATAAAATAAGTAATAATTATAAATAATAATAATAAAGAAGAATATATTAATGATATAATTATTTAAATACTATTAACGAATGAACCAATAATAATTAATTATTATTATTAACTAATTATAAGTATTTCTACAAAATTCGTAATTATACCATTCGATCGAACTTTCAAAAAGTGTAATTAAAAATGCAAATAAAAATCTGGTCGATTTCCTTTTTTAAAAATGAACGAAAATCATTATTTTTTATTCGTATATTTTTTTTTTTACTGTAATCGTAATAAAAAATAAAAATACCTCAATAATTATACAAATCTTTATTGCGATAAATTAGAATTCTAATCTGAAAAAAAATATTTCACCAAATAATAGATCTAAGGAAGTAAAAAGATTAAAAAAGAAATTTCATTGCGTCGCAACGAACTCGTGTGGAAAATTATTTTGAAAAATGATTTTCCACTATGAAAAGTGTGGAAAATCATTTTTTAAAACGAACTCGTGGAAAATCATTTAAAAAAATGATTTTCCACTACGAAAAGTGTGGAAAATCATTTTTTAAAACGAACTCGTGGAGAATCATTTTTTCATTAAAAAAAATGATTTTAAAAAGTGATTTTAAAATCATTTAAAAAAATGATTTTCCATTATGAAAAATGTCGTCTGTCTTCATGGCCATTGGGGGAAAATCTGTTTCGTTTGGGTTTGTTTGCGCAACGTACACAGCTGCAACAAGGATCACTATTCAATAAATTATTACAGGCTCACCTTGAAATCTGAATAGATGTTTTTTTTCTCCTCGATCTATCCGAGTCGCACATTGTCTTATCTTCCTCCTCCCCCCTCCCCGCCTCAGCCGTCCCGCCCAGTTGTTGCTCTCAGTTGCTGATAACGGAAACGTTATTTTTAACCTGCGCAATATTCAAACGCGTTTATTCAATTGCGCAGTGCAAGTGTTCTCGAAACGTTCGTGTTTTGTAATTGTAAGTCGAGAATGTGCTGCTTCCATTGCTGGATTCTCGAACTCTCGCGTTCGACTGGATTCAAAGAGGACGACGTGTTTTTATCGGCCTCATTGGAACTTTCACCTTGTCCATTCCTCGAATACTTCCTGCATCAATTATTCCCATCAATTACCAATATTCCAACCAGATTTTCCACTTATTTTCTCTTCTTCGAAAATCGTGGTTGTTTTTTCGATTATTTTTAATTTCTTTTTTTTTTTAAGTTCACTGTTATAAAGCTAATTTTAGCAACGGAAAGTTCACGATCGAACGGAATTGGAACTGTTAAAATTTAATTTCAAGTTTTGTCAAGTTTACCTTTATAAAAATTCAATTTCACCTTTTTCAAAATTTCATTTTAACTTATTAAAAATTCAATTCTAGAGAAATGTTGATGGAGACAAAAAAATTATTGTTCGTTTATTGACGTTTCCGTTTTAATATGTTTTTTTCACGATCATCATTGATCCTTCTTTTTTAAGGGACTAGATGGATCAACGTAAAAAAAGATTCGATGAAATGGAGGAATCGCGAATTTACAAGTCTACATTTACTCCTACGAATACCTAATTTAATGATCAGTAAAAACTTAAAAATGTCAATTTAACAAATATTAATTTTCAGTCCTAATCAAAGTCAAATTCGACGATATATTGGATTGTGCTTAAATGAAGTTTTATCAGTAATCATATATCAGCTCTAAATGAACGACAAAAAAACTTTCCCAATTTTTAAATGCAATTAATACATTAAGCAAATTTCGTCGATTTTTTAAATATCCAATAATACCACAATTCCGCGATAAATCTGAATTTCCAATTTTCTCTGGATTCCGAAATGAAATTATTCAAATTTAAATTTCAGGTCGTGTAATAAAAACATCAAAAAAAAAAAAAACACACAAATTCGCTGAAATCGTAACTCGCGAACGAACGTATTTTTTAAAATTTGAAAAATCAAAAAAAAAAAAATCATTTCAGTTGTATTTCAACCATGGAATTTTCCGTACGTTGATAAAACGTTAAATCGTTTCAATATTCATAAATTCCCCTCGCAATGATGGATCAAGAGAAAAAAAAAGGATCGGAAGAAAAGGAATCTTAATATTCATATCCGAGGTTCCGTATCTTATAAAACGGAACGAGACAAAAATTCTCCCTTATTCATTGGTTTCCCAGTATCTCCGATATTCCGAAGAGTTCAGTCAGTTTTGATCGACGATAATCGTGTTACGTACGTCCAATTAAAATTTCATCGTTTTATCGAATTTTCATGGAAGCAAGAGGATTAAATTTCCTCCCTGTACAGTTTCTACGTGATCTTTTCATTAGGTCTCCCGATAACGTTATTTCTGTCCGAAATCGTGGAACCTCAACGAGGTTTGCAACATTCGAATTTACACTTTCGAACAAACGTTCCCGCAAGATTGCCGATACTCGTTTATTTTCCTCGGATTTCTCGGCGAGTCTTCGTAATTGAATTTCGTTGATTCAACTTTTTTCTTTTTTTTTTTTTTTTTCGATCTATAAATATCCTCCACCGTGATAAAGTTTCTGTGATCCAACGTAGCTTCAAATTTATCCGTTTTCCACGTTTACACGTGTAGAAATATCTCGATTATTCCACGTGGAAGAATTTCTTCGTTTACGTAAATGGAAGGATCCAAATAACGAGAAACAATTTCTTATTCCTCTCTCCTATCACCAAATAAAGATTTATTCTTGAACGAAAATTTCAACATCGCGGTCCAGTCAGGAGACTGGATCAATTATACTCGGCAATGACTCCCGGTGATCTTCCCGACGAAACTCAATTATCTGATTTCAATTTGTGAATGCGCTTCGAGAAAACGACAGCCAAGATATCGTGGAGAATAGAGTTCGCGAATTATAATTTCTCTTGGCATCGTTCGTATTAATAAACTTCAAGCTGATTTAAATCCAATTGTATTCGTAATGCGGCCACATTCATCCACGATGTATCGTTACCTCTACTATAAACCTCATCCGCGCAAACGTCATATAAGTTGACGGAAAGATCAAAGTGACGTGCATCAGAGATAAATTACGATATCAACGTCTAAATTTGTTTCAAGAGTTCCTTGACCTCCCTCTCGAACCTGATCGCGGCACGTTCATCGTAGAGTGAAACGGACTTTAGTGCAAATTTATCTCAGTCGAAGCAAGGAAAATTCGATTCAATTGGGATATGATATCAATAAAGACCTAATTTGTATCAAAATTCAGTACCGTGTTAATTACTATTTATTTCAGTACTTTTTTTTCCTAACTTTTGTTATTAGAATTTTTATTACTATTAATTATTATTTTTGTTGTTGTTGTTCTTATTACTATTGCTAGAAAAATCGATTTTCTATCATTTCTTTTTGTGGGCATTTCTGTTTTTTTTTTTTTCGACACAATTTTTAATCAGTCTTCAAAAATCAATACTTTGAAAAAAGGCAATTTTGAAACCTTCTGTAAAAAGATGTCAGTGAAGTTAGATGATCGAAAAAATTAACCAATTATTGAAATGGTGGGACTTTTTCCTTTTGAACTTTCGGAAATAATAATTAGTATGTTTTTTCGAACTTTCGAGAATAATTATTTGGATTATTTTTTCAATCTTTCGAAAATAATTATTTATATATATTTTTTTTCAAATTGCTCGAATTAATTAAACGTTACTTGCATTTATAAAATGTGAATAATTTATACTTACAAGGTACGAATAATTTCTCAAATCATTTGCGTAATTTTATGATTTATTATCTATTTTTTCATCGAACTTTCGAAGAGCTGAATTTCGATTGGGGGCTTTCGATTGGGACGAAGCGTTTCGTGGTTTATATCTTACAGAGGCCCTGTCATATTGTTATAGCGAATATTGCCAATTGACTATTATTACCCCGCCGCTCCTTCTGCGCTCTTGATAACACGCGACGAATTGACCCAGTGATTGGCCATTTTCCGGCCCATAATTATCCCTCCCCTCGGTCACTCTCGAACACTGAGTAATCGCCTATTCGATAAGTTGCGGTAAATATTCCCCCTTTCCCCTCCCTCCCACTCCTGCGATGTATTTCTATATATATATTTATACGTGTGGTCATGCATGCATATTTAATGAATTTAATAATAGTAATGATGATGAGTGTGGAAAATCGGGAAATACGTTTATTGCCGGATACAGAAGTGTATTTTAAGGGAGACCGGTCTACAGATCACCGAAAAAAGGTCAATGTGATGAATCTTTTTTTTTTTTAAAGATACATAGTTGACGGAGTGAAAATTCCGGTTCGCGTTTTTCATTCCGCGCATCTTTAAGCATGTTTACAAAATATATTTTAGCGAAACGTAAATAAAATGGCGAGACAAAAATCGCTTTGCAAAAACATCGTTGGTTGACACGATTTTGCATATTGTTTTTTACCTGACTCGAAAATTTATCAGAATTTATGCTTTAATTGAAATTCGAGACGAGGAGAAATAATAAAACATCGATTTTTGAAAATTGGTAACGGCGATTTAATTTACAGCTTGAGACAGTTTAATTGCCATTAAAAATTATGAAATTGTGATATTTTTACAAAATCCGAAATGTGATTCTTCAAAGTCCGAAAAATCGTGAAGAATAAATTTTTATTTTTAAATGACCTACCCCATTTCGAAAAAAAATCGCAAAAATAAAAATAAAGAAGAAACATGAAGCTGGATTTGTTCATTTGAATAACCCGTTTGGTAAGCTCGTGTATGATTTTTTTTTCGTCGCGATATTCGATTTTTTGTCGGTATAAGGAACTTACGTAAAACTCAAGCCAATACTTTCAAATAAAGTATTCGGTTCGTTTGGGTTCATTCAAACAAACCCAAACAAATCCAATACTTTTAAGGAAAAGTATTCAGTTTGTTTGGGTTCATCCAAACAAACCCAAACAAACCCAATACTTTTAAGCAAAAATATTTGCTTTCTTTGTTTGGGTGTGCTTAGATTCTTGGATAACCCAAACAAACCCAATACCTTTAAGTAAAAGAATATCACCGCGAGATTTCAAATTTCCATAAAAACGAAACTATTCCATTAAAGTTTTTTTCCCCCCAATCTATTTCATCGTTGTTAACGAAAATGAAGTTTCCAAATGCAGGAACTATTGAAGAGCCTTCACGGAGCAGTGGATAAAAAAAAAAAAAAAAAAAAAACTCGACTCGCGTTTATTTTTTTAAGCCTCGAAAAAAAATCAATCGAAAAAAAGAGGGATCGCCATTGTAGCCTTTGCCAATTAGTGGAAAATAGAGATACCGAAAAAAAAAAAAAAAAAAAAAAAAAAAAAAAAAAAAAAAAAAAAAAAAAAAAAAAAAAAAAAAACAAAAATCATGGAGAATTTACAAAACAGCACTGACGAATGAAACCTCTAAAAATACTTTCACGTGTGAATTAGTCGAGAATGAAACGAAAAAAAAAAAAAAAAAATAAAAAACAATAAATCGAGAAACAAAAAAAAATCGCTCGGAATTAAAAAATCAAACTTATCTCGACGTAGGAGAGTCTGTGCACGTATGCAAATGTGAAAAGCTTTGGCAGGTGCATAGAAATAAAATTCAATATAACCAACGGTGGAAATACATTGAATGGGGGATTCCAATGAATTTTGCTACGTATGTAGGGAGAGTTGAAGTGCTTTTTGTTCGTGAGTCTTGAATTCATATTCGCTCTTTATTCCATGGCAATCTCACTTCTACCGCCCCCCCCCTTCCCCATCTCTTTTTCTCCCTTCCTCTCTCTTTCTCTCTCTTCCCCCCTCTTTCTCTCTCTTCCCCTCTCTCTTTCCAGCATTGGCATACTCTTCGATGGGAATTTCGACACACTCGCACAAACGGACGTGTACCTGTACGTATATTGTTCGAACGTACGCCGTAGTTGCATAATCGCTCGAGCTACAATAAATCATAAAGTTTAGCTAGCGCACGAACTCACACGAACGAATAAATGAATGGACGAAATCGCGAATGCTCTCTACAGAGTTCAGATCGTAGGAGAGAGAAGGTAACCCATAAAGAGGGAATCCTGGTAAGCCTACAATAGTGATACGCTCGCATTATGCGTTTGTAATTAAATTGAGAGCAGAATCGGATGACCAGTTGGAGAGAGGTGGAGAAAAAAAGGGGAAAAAGGGAAAAAAACGAAGGGAACGTTGCACCAGCAAATCTTACAAGGCCACTGCGAAGTAATTATACTTCAAAGTTTCAAGTAATTGCTCCATTCGATGAAATGATTCATTAATTAGTTACTTTTCGAGTCAGCTTTGAGAATTCCAGTTCCAGGCTCTCCCTGGTGATAGCTGGAGAAAGTTTTACTTCTACTGTGCAAATGGAAGTTCGATATATCGGTCGGAAGTTCAGTTATTAATTTATCGCTTTGAAACTTGCGTGAACAATTTTTTAAATGTTGCTTATTATTGGTCTTTATTATTTTTTGTTACGCTTTTAGGATCACACTTTTATCAAATCGTTCTTTCGAGAACGATGAAAGCGTTATCAATAATTTCATTAGGGTTTTCGCATTTCGACGAGGGCACAGGGAAACTGGAAAATCAATGGCAAAGCAGGGGAATTTATTTTTATTGATAAGGAAAATCACTTTGACATACGTCTTCAGTCGTTGTTGATGATGGAACACATTGGTAAACATCGGAACCTTAGAATCCTCGTAAATTGTTTATTATTATTAAAAGTTTATTAAATCTGAGAAGAAAATTGCTTAACTGTCCAATAACCTCATAATCTAAATGTCCTCACAACCTCCAATAGCTTCTTCACAAACTACACTAATCCCAGAAGTTGTAGGGGAATTTAAATTTCTTTCTATTTCCATTTTTTATTATTATAAAAAATTATATAAAATACAGATAACTATAGATTGCTTCCAAATAGCTAAATAAGAATTCTCAAAAATCTTTTCGTAATTTCACTAACTGGAAAAAAAAATAAAAATAAATAAATCGGTGATAAAAAGAATCATTTTTGTAACACCCAATGATGGAAGCTACAATCAGCTTAATACTGCAGTTTCCGGATATATCAAATTTTCTATATAATTCCAATCCAAGACGATTCAAAGATCAATTTCGTTATTCCGTTGGAAAAAAAAGAATCGTCGAAACATTTCACGTCTAGAGACGGGTATTCGCTATGGAATGATTCTGATTCGATAATTCACGAGTGGATTTGTTGCTGATGATTTTCAACGGTGCGGAACTCTTATCATTGGTACACGCGATATATGGTGCTTGTTTATTACTTCCCCGAGTTCCTATGAAACCCCCTATCAAGGATTCATTTATTCGCCTTTCATACGTTAAATTGAATTTCGCGAGGTAATTGGTACTCGCGTATAGACTCGAACCCAAGGTAAACGTAAAACGCAAGGAAAGGGAATGCAAAAGGAAGATTGAAACTCGGTGTGCGGAGTGGCGTAGATTGGACGTAGGAACGCGCGAGCAGCTTGGCAGAAAGTAGAGAGCTTCTCTATTATTGCATACAAAATATATACATAAATCGAGAAGGGAATTCCGGCATCCACCAAGAGAGATAGAAAGATACTGAGGTGGGTGAGAGGAAGATGGATAGTGGGAGAAATTGAAGAAAGTGGAGGATCAGCCTCCATAAGTAGAATGACGTTGAAGTACGACTCAAAGGATTCATTTTTTATGCCACATTTTCCATGGTATTTTGAGCTTTGACATTATCCTTCTGGCGTTGAAATAACAGGCCAGCAAAATTCATTGGTCCTTTGTGCAGCTGTACAAAGTTTACTTTCCTCTTCTTTTACTCGAATTACTTTATTGTTCATATCCCTTTCAACGCAGCAGACTTTTCGAAATCAATACCGTACCCTTCTACGAGTAAACCCAAACGACCCCCCATTCAGACTTTTTTCCTTTGTGTTCTTCAAGAAAGGTTAGGCTCCGAACCAAATTGAGCGGTAGATTTTTCCCTGGCCATTCCGTCGTAAGCAAAGGTCTCTTTCCTACGGTTTCGCAGCTCCCGAGGGATAGAGAGGTAAAGGAAAGAGAATAAGAAGATGGTACGCCTGGAGGGTTGACCACAAAGCCACCAAACCAGCGATCATGGCACGTGCTCGCGGTTGATGAAACACCAGCATTCTTTTCCTCTCGTTTCTACGTGCGTAATTGTTTGCTATCGTACACAATGCCAGTACGATATTGCGTTGTGGTTTAATAATGTGGGTCAAGTCTTCGGGGAATCAGAGATCGTCGGATTAGATGCTTCAACGGATAGATATGGCTGGAAAATCGTAATGAAGGCAGCCATCGTAAAGGGTGTTGAAGCCAGTGTGTCTAGGCGAATGGATGATGCGATGCTGCCTTCTATGACCTGGTCACAGGGGTCGTTAACATCGCAAACACTAATACCCATTCTTGCTATCATTAAGCTTCTGAAGAATCTTCTGGAAAACCTAATAAAGCCGTTACATCGCGTGTCCCAATATGTCTACAAATAATACGAAGATTGATCGCATCTTGACTTGGCTTTTATATCCGCTCCTGCGTCATTAGGTTTTTAAAAAATAAATGTAGGTGCACAGCGAGTGTTTTCGAATAATCTGTTTTCGTGTTCAGACCGTCTATTTCCAATTCGAGGATTGAAAAAGTTACAGCACTGAAACCGTTCAAACTATGTCGAAGTAGCTTCAGTTTACGGTAGTGATCGGGAAGAATAGACGTCACGTGATCTGAGCCAAATACGTGGTGCAGTCTACTGGATAGAGTGTCGCCAAGCTGGAATACAACGATCAATATGTTCTTCGGTCTTTCCAGTCAACTTTCCAGTCAACAGCTGTACTTTTTGACATCGGTACATCAAGACGACCAGTTTTAGCTGCGTCAGTGCACCAAGGCTGACGGCTCCATCCAATATTAGCCTTTACAAAGGTTAGCACCCCAAATAATCGTCAAGTGTTTTCAAAACCGCGTGGCCTTTTCTCTATCCGTCATTAAAGAGCCTGGAATGATCGGTCACAGATCGAAAAACGATACGTACGTGAGACAAGCTGAGTGGGATAGCTGGTAAAAGTAACTGGAACGCGGAGTGAGCTGCAAAACACGAGAATAATGGATAATGGAAAAGGGAGGATGTGGGGTGGGCGAGGAGCCTGAATTCGTTCTTTCGTATTGTAAACTTTTGTTTGACTCACCGTCACACGATGTTCCAAGTGTAGGTATGCCTATGAGGCGTGCCTAGCGAGTGCAAGCCCAGTCATGGAAAAAAAAAGGATATTGTGCTGGTGTTGTTGCTGATGCTGCTGCATTTGAACACAATGGCCGCCCGAGTGCGCGCAACTTTCACAACTGAACTAAACAAGTTTATTTAACTTAGCTCGCTCCACCAACCCCAACCCCCTCCCACTTCATTCTCTGTCTCTTCCGCCTAGAAACCCTACCCCATCCGCGAAAATGCCTGTTTTTGCAAACCTCTCCTCCCTCTCCCCTTGGCCACCCTTTTCTCCACCAGCTATATTCAACCCTTAACTCGCGAACGCTGGTCCGCCTCACGGGCTGGCCGCCCACGCGAATCCACCTGCAATAACGACCGAAAGCTGCAAGTTTTCCCAAAGTTCCCGACAGATTAACGACTATTGGAATTGTTGAAGTTATGGCTAAGCTCTTTTCCAACCCTGCCCACATGCACAGCTCACCACCAGACCGAAAGATATTGGAGGAGATTGATGGGGTGGAATGTCGCGGTAGGAACGCAATACACGGACTGAATGACTACGAAAACATGCTGCTGTTGGAGCTTTTCGAAGATTGGGGACGACATAATGCCATAAAGAAGGGAACGTTAAAGTGGATCCAACTAGGAGGAAACTTGGAATGGCGTATTCGTCGGACTTTTGCAAAATGAAGGAAAAGGCGTTTACCGTTGTATCGAAGGACCCAATGAACGAAAGTTGGGTGACCATCAACGCAAGCGGATGTCAACTTGTTTCGTTTCATTCTCCAACAACTTTCTCGTGTTTTTCTTTACTCTGGCTATCATCATTGGTCCAACCAGGTGGACCTGTTTCTAGAGTTCCCTTCTGCCCACAAATCGACCCATTTCTAGAGTTCCCTTCTACCACCAGGTGGACCCATTTCTACAGTTTCCTTCTGCCAACCAGGAGCCAAACCAACTGCCAAAGAAACAACCCAGAACTGGCACTGTCTCATGGAAACCATAACGTCTCGCTAACAAGCCCAAACAACCGTCAAATTAAAAACCGTTTTATGGGTTCCATAACTCGAGCACCAACTAGAGCACCCTAGTTCGGATGACCCCCAAGTATATTTTGATTCCTTCCCATCGGGAACCCCCGTACAGTCATTCGACAGGTTCCAATGAGCAAACCCAATAAAAGTACCCCGTCTCCTGATACTCGAAACTGTGAGAAAAGGAAGAACCGAAAAACCCAGAACGTACACCCGGACTGGAGCGATTGTGAATACAGCCACGTGGCGCACGATAAACTTGCGTGATCGAGAGTGTGTACTTTTGCGGTTTACGCAACGATTTGCACCGCGGTGGGTTAACACGGGACGCGTGTTCACGAACAATGCGCAACATGCATGAAGGAAGGGAGAGGTAGGGGGGGGGGGGCGGGCTTGGAGGATTGTATGGCTAAAGGAACGAGAGAGATAGCGAGTTGGGAGCTGGAGGCACTTCGGTATGTTTGGAGCATAATAATACTCGAGTTTACACGAGAGCAACACGGGGATAAACGATTACGAGAGTGGGTTACGAAAGGTCTCTTGAATTCTATTATATCCTGAGCTCTCTGTCCGATTCGTTGAATTTAATGGGATCAACGATGAGCCAAACGTTTGTGTATGGTCCAATCAGATCCAATCGAGTATTATCGATTCTGCTCGAACGTTTTGATGAAACCCAAACAAACCCTGGATTGATTTTACGATCGGTATTTTCGCAAATCCAAATTTATTGGGTCCTACCAATGAGAGTTACAAACGCCATGGACGAATTAAACGAGAGAGGGCCATCATCCGATTTATCACGTTTCGATTTGTCTTCGCATTAAAGTCAACCTCGTCACGTCAATTCGCCTCAAACAAGTTACATTTTGAAAACGATATTTATCGAGTCCTAATTCCAGCTCCGTTTGTATCATCTCTGAGCGTTTATGGAACGTGGGTTCCTATATTTATCAGAGTTTATTATTCATTATCGGGATATATGGATTGTGCAATTTCGTCGAATCATAATAAACGAGAATGACGAGGTAATCAGAGATATAACGATTTATAGATAATGTCGCGATTTATAGTTAATTCGATGCTACAGTGTTAATCAGGTATCGTGCATTCGTTAAAAATCGTTTATTGAAAGATAGAATAGGGACAACGAGTACACGTACGTGTGCTCTCTTATTATTGAAATTTATATTATTATTATTGTTATTATTATTATTTCCGAAAATTATTGATGATATTATATACATTGCGTACTATTATAAATTATATTGTTTATAATGATTAAGTTGTTTTGGTTTATCATTTACAAAAATCATTAGAATATTACAAGTTCTTATCAACTTGCTACTAATGTTTATTTATACTTTCGAAATCCAATAGTTTCTGAGTTATTAAATATTTAATGTTTTTTTTTGTGTTAAAATCGCTGTTATTATCATCGACTAAATTATCACTATTAAATGATCGATTATCAAAATTATCGACGTCATGAAAGATGCAATACGACCCTCGCCAAAGTATGGTCGAAGAGGAGAATATTTTTGTTTTTTGCATCGTTCTTTTTTTTTTTACCTCCTTTTTAAGCAAGGAAGTGGAAGAATCGAGAGCAAAAGAATCGAACGAGACCGCAAACTTTGAATGTTCCTCGGCGGTATATCAATCGAGCGATAGATCTCTGGACCCTTTCTCTGCCTCTTACGTTTTTTCCTTTCTCTCAGTCTCTCCCCGTGTTTTTTTTTTCTTCTTTTCCTTGTTCTTTACCCACGCTCTTCTTTCTTTTCCTTTCTCTCGGCCTCCTCATTTTTTGGTCTTTTGGAGTCTCATCCCTCACCCCTTTCTTCCCTTCTGTTCCCACAACTATCTCTCTCTCTCTCTCTCTTTTCTTTTCTCCCCGCGCATTCACCAGCCGTAATTTATCGCCAAAGTTTCGTCGCGCCAGTTCGCTCTTTAATGGGCAGGGGCTCTCAGTAAACTCCTGAAGAGGTGTTCCAGCGAGCCTGGAGTTTCCCATCGAAAACCAAAAACTTCCTTCAAGAATTGGGAGGAGAAAAAAAAAACACGTGTGAAAAGTATGCGAATGCGAAAAAAAAGAACGTTCGAAATTACAAAAGATGGAAACAAAATGGAGTGGAGCCTTGATTGACGTTACAGTTTGGTCCTCGATGTAGGCTTGGACCCAAACAACCCCTTAGTGAAGATCTGATGAACCACTATCCTAAAAGCCATCAGGATAGTACCTCTACAACCGCTAGTTTTACCCAGTTACCCCGTGCCCTCCTTACCAACGCTCATGATCATTCGAAGGGCCAGGGGTCATACGAGGGTTCCCGCAGCAGCTGGAAACTAACAGGTGGGCCTTGAATGGAAGAGTTCGTAAAAGTCCTAAAGCCCTCGCGTAACATCAGCTGTAAACGAATAACTACAATGAGAGGAAATGTTGATTCTATTCAAACGTTTGTATCAATCGGCTGATCAATTTTTTTTCAAACGATCCATTTCTTCATAAACAATTCTCAAACTTCCGGCGCAATGCAAACAGGAGGGATTTGATGCGCACTGCCTAGTGTTGTTCCACGATATTAATTGCTAATTGAACGTTAGAGGCTCGTGCATGTGACGCAACGCCTTGGGGAATTTGTTATAATGCCTCTCTCCCCTAATCCAGGTCGTTTTTTACGTTCACTCGTGTACACATGTTTGTGTAAATGTATATATCGGTAACGGGAGTGTGTATACGAATGGCATCTGTCGCTTGGTATCCTCGAGAGCAAAAGAGAAGAAAAAAGGGGAGGGGAGGGGGAGTTTTGGGTTGGAGAAGGGAGAACAACAGTAAGAGCGATGACTGAAACAAGTCTGTTCGCCTCTAAAGCTCGTTGAGCTCCTCCACCCTCGACAATATGAATTCGACCCTTCGTCATACATTTCAACCCTTGCGAATCTCGTTATCGGCTCTGGGCCATGGGACACCCCAGCGATTTTTTATATTTTTTTTTGCTGAGATCTTGCTCCCCATCCCTTAGATCCACGAGGGCCAATTCCCTCGTGAAAACAGAAGAGCTGCTGAAGCATGTACACTCTTCTTAAAAAAAAATAAATAAAAAGAACTTTCAATCCTTTATCCCAATTGCCAGTGCGATCGATTGGCAAATATACAACGGTGGCCAATGAAAGTTCAGTGCTGAGAAAAATGAATCGCCAGCTGAAACTTGATTGGCTTCTTTAGAACAAGGAAACTCTCTACCGGTGAATCATAAGAGATTAACTCGAACGTTTATGGGGTTTCTCGTGCCCGAATGAATGACGGATCGTTCGTTGGATAGTGTTTGATAAGATCGTGCACGGCTGCGTTTTATTTTCTGAAAATGCTTCGCGACTGTATTCGACCGGAAATGGTAGTGAGAAGCTTCCAGAATAATGCTTTGTACAGAAAACGTCAGTCGTTTGGTATGATCACGGACAAACGTCTATTGACTTAAACAACGTCAAAAAAGACTCAATTGGACGAAAGAACCGTTTGGATCGCGATTAGGATGTTACATTTCCAAACGAAGCTTCTTTTTGTGTCTCATCAGTCATAACTGGTATATCTACATCAATGAACCAGTCCAACGGTGCGTGAAACGCCCTTTTGACGTACGGGGTCCAGACAATGACGAGGAAAGCTTGCCTCGGAGATTCCAGCCGATTGCTCATATTTGAAGCTGACTGAACTACTTCTCAATAAGAAAGCATCACTGTCCGTATCATGTACTCCGTTCCTATTTTGTTTTTCAACACTCTCTCGTACATAATTACTCATTTCAACCGTACACGCTCTTATCAAACAGACTGCGATTGATCGCCCTGCGCAACGCTCGAAAAGTTGCACTTTCTTTCGGTTCGTTTTGAGGATGACTGTACAGCGGAACCATTTTTAATCTCGTTGCAGCCCCTGCTATTTTTCCTCTCCCTCCTTCATCCCCACTCCCCCGGCCCTCGAACCATCGTGGCTCCCCTTTTCAAAAAAATCTTCTAATCTACCAATCAATCGGTGCCCACGTACGAACTATATGGCCAACTAATATTAATTCACTCACTCACCTCTCTCTCTCTCTCTCTCTCCCCTACCTCTTTATTCTTGATTATACGTCTTTTTGAATAATAAATTTAATAAATTCGGGGATCCGATACCCAAACGAAAATTCGGTATGACGCCCATTAGGGTTGGCAAAAAAAATTGAAACTTAACACACTTCCACGTTTGTGGTCCTCCCCGGGTGTTTGTATACCGATATAAAGATGGTGAAATTGTACACGTATGACGTGGTTTATGCGGCCACCGGGTATATGGTACGGAATGAAATATAGTGTACTCTGTATATCTCCTTTATGGCAACCATTAACATATTTTTTGCCGTTCGTATTACCATACAATAGTAGCGAAAAATATTATAAATTATGCTCGTAAATCAAGGTGGGCTGGAAGAGAAAGAGAGAGAGAGAGATACGAAGAAACGAATAGAGATAAAGAGAGAGGGAGAGGGAGAGAGAGAGTTAGCTCAGTAGTGAGAGGATTCCGGAGGAAAGGGGATAAAGTACACCTTACTCTGCGGAGGGTCAGATTCCCTCTCAACCCCCCCCCCTCCCTTTTTTTTGTTTCACCGACCGAACAAACCGTCTTCTGCTCTACATATTTATACATATGGAAAAATATTTTATACTCCGTTTTATCTGTGCAAAGGCGCTTATCAGGACTTCAAACTTTTTTGAGAATGGCAGTTTGAATTTTTCTGAATGAATAATTTATTTCAAGACCAAGGTCCTTTGAAACATCCCGATACAGATAGTCTTATAGTTATCGGAAATTTGATGGATTTATTTTTATTTTGGGGTTTATCTTGGTTGATTGCATCATTTTTTTTTTCTTATCATAATTAAATGGATTTCGAGTTGGAGAATACGTATAACCGATACTCGGAGCGGTGACCTTCCGAGACTAATGACTGGATTAATTATTTTAGTAATTTAAATATTTAAAAAATCAATATTCATTTGAATATTTAAAAAATTATTCATGTAGAAAAATTCTACTTTGATTATAATTGTACATAATAAATAAAATGTAATTAAGATGTATTATTATATCATTAAATATAATTATAATTATATAAAAATAATTTATATAATTATAATTATATTTTTTCTATCCATTTCTACCACATAATTTCGTTCGTATCTTAAGTAGTCAAAATATATGAGAATATGAATAATTCATCTTCTGTTTATTTTTTCACAAATACTAAGTCCGTTTTTTTAAAAAATGCTATTATGAGAAGAATCATTCTTACCTATTTCTGTTACCGAGAATTTCATTCCCAATTTTTTTATTCCTATCAAAAAAAAAAAAAGAATAATTATTTTCGGCTTACAAATTTTCACTATTCGTCTATACGAAATCCCACAGCTCATCAAAATTAAAAAAAACACACACACACACACACACATTCATTACTTATATTCACTGAAACCATAAGAATTTCAATTTCCCCTTTAATTAAACAAGAAATTCGTTTTATCGAGAAATCTCCTACATTTCCTCCCCTCTCTCCCCGATGCCCTTTTTTAAGAATTATCCGCACGAAGGAAGTATTGTGCACTTTGGTATAACTTTCGTATATCACTCTTGAGAAATGAAAGATACACATCCTCGTACGTACAAACCCAAACACACGTATTCCTACATCGGTAAACCCAAACGTACTACCTCCTATTCGTTGTATTAGCGTATACACATTGTTACGGGTATCCCGTACTGTTACTGCTGGTTTCCTGGCATTTCCAATTTCAGAATCACTATATGCATGCGCTTATTAGATGTTGAAAATATTGCTATTCGCTCGGGGGCACTAAGGGCACGTGATGTAGCATCAGCATCCCGATCGCAATGAATAGAGCGAGTGAGAAAGCAAGAAAAGCGCTATTCCTATATATATATATATATATGCATAAATATAGCAAGAGTTTCAACGAGAGAAAAGAATATCGCGTTTCATAAAACAGCCCCTGCATATTTATCATATACAAATTGAACCCCTCGGCTTATTTTCTCCTGGTATGTGCCGGTTTTTGCGTACGTAAGCTCGTAAGTGTACATACGTACGGGGGAGAGTCCGTGTATGGGGAAGGAGGGACCGGAGGGGAAGGGGGTGGGGAAATATGGTGTAGATGTACGTAGATGTGTATATTTACCTGTACGTACGAAATGAAGTGCCCTGTCGCGAATACGCGAAGCCTATAACCCCTGCGGAGGTTCTCAACGAGGATATTGTCTTTCGAAGAAAATAAAAGTACCAGCTCGATTCGGAGGGAGCGAAAAACGAAGAGGGGAATGGTAAAACGATCGACTGGGTTGGCAATTGAAATCGTTGGGTGTGGCCTCATTTTTTGTTCACTCTTACTCGAAAACGACATTTTTTTGGGTTTCGGGTTTTTAATTGGAGTATTATGGCGATCGTGGTTGTTTCGGTGGAAATATATGGAAATTCGGTTTTGAAAGGGTGCGTTGGTTTTGGGGATTTTTGAATTTTTCAGTTCGAAGGGTTGCTAATTGCTGATTTGTATTTTGTTTTTAATCGCTAATCGCTGTTTTCTGATTCATTGGCGTCTTATCACTTTTTGTATTTTTTTTTTATATGATTTTGTTAGTTTGTTTTTGTGAATGTTTTTTTTTTTTTTTTTTTAATTTGGTTTTTATGGTGTGCATTGGTCTCTCGTTCGAAGGGAATTGACTTTTAAGAAGGTACGTTGCTGTAGAGATTTTTAAATATTTGGTTCACATTGTTGCTAATTTTTTTAAACGTTCGAATAAATTTTTTATAATCAACATTTTATTATCATTGTATGAGTTGTATCCGCCATTTTATAATTATAACTCCAATCAATTTATAATCAGCATTTTACAAACTAACTCCTCTCATAAAAAAGTTTATTTATTAGACATTCAGTTTCATAAATCGCTCCATATCCAATATCTCGATTGTACATTATTTTCAAAACATTTCAATTATTTAATTCATATGTTTTCAGCTGCTAAATTATTCAATGAAAAATTCGAAAATAATGAGATCGAGAAGTGTCATTCCTCGAATTTTCAAGAATAAAAATCTAGCGATTTAAAAAAAATTATTTCAATAAAGTTTCATAAAACCCTCGAATTCCATCCTTGGAACTGTCAAACCTATTTTTTTCTTTTTTTCAACGGTGAACATTTTTATCTAACAACGATATTATCATTTATCGTTGAAAAGTCGAAAAAATGACGTAACTTTGAATTTCCGTACGGATGATCGAACAAGGATTAGCGCGGATTGGAATTCCCTTTTGAAATAAATGGGATCGTGACGACCCTCCGCCCATTCGTAGTACCAACGTAATTGAATTAGTTCTTGCGCATGGCGAACGAGCGTCTTTTTGATAACGGTCGACTCCGGGCTTTTCATTTTTTTCTTTTTTTTTTATTCCGCGTGTTTTTTCGGTCGTTCCGATCGGAGGAGACCAAAAGAGATCGAGAGTGAATTGCCAGGGGGGTGGAGGGTGGGGGATATAAGAATAAGAGAAAGAGCGTGAGAGGTAGAGAAAAAGAGCTGATAAAAAAAAAACTGGTTTATACCCTAGAGAGAATCGGCTCGTTAGTGAAATGAGTCCGTTTGCGAGCCAATTAAGTATCGATCCTCGGGGTTGAACGAGAGAAAGAGAGAGAGAGAGCGACTAACGACCCTCCGGAAATTGTACTCATTGTTCGCTTGAAGGGAGGTCTCGTGTATCGCGATTTTCCATTTTTATTTTTTTATTTTTTTCGCCTTTTCTCTAGCCAGCGATGAAACGAGTTTCTCTCGTTTCTATCATTCTTCTTCTCTATCCTACACGTTTTTCTTTTATTTCCGGTCTGTTATTGACGAGCTCTTTCATTCTCGAAATATTTATACATTTGTAGAAATAATTAATAGATCCACCAGGCCAAATAATAAATATTACGTACATTCTATATGCTAATGAATTGTTATGTATACTCGTTATATATTATTATTATTATTATTGTTGTTGTTGTTGTTATTATTATTATATACGAATAAATAATTATATATATTTAAATACGGCTGTGATAATTATATAATGAATGCTAAATAATAAAGGTCAATTAAATAATAACGATTGCTGAAACTCGAGGGACAAAATTTATTAATTTTCGAAATTTGAAAGTTAGAATTTTCAAAGTTGAGGCAGAAGGAAATATAAACTTACAAAATTTCGAAAATCGAGTGTCCTAAGATTTGATTTATAGTTATATAAAAGTAACTTGAAAAAATTATTTTACATTTACATTACATAAATTTATTTTTTTACATTACATAAAATTGTTGAAAAACCAATTATTATTTTACATTTTTCTGCGCATTAAATAAGAGCACGTTTTTAAAAAATATTTGTCCGCAATTAATGTTTTTATGAATCAAATTTATGAAATAATGTTTTTATAAATTAAATTTACAAATAAAATTTTGTACAAATGAAATTCCTGATGAATATATAAAAATATGTATAAAGATTGACACATTTTTACTTTTTTTCTTCCTCCGTATTAGCTATTTTATCAACTGATATCTGATTTGATATAATAATTAAAATTGGTAATAAAAAAAATATATGTTATCTTTCTAGCGAAACAAAGTTCATTTTCTTTATACAGCCTCGTGTAAAATTACTATAAATTTCTTTTGTCTTCCAGCCGCCACCAAAGTTCGCGTCTTCGTTCATTGTGGCCAGTGGATGAACGTCCTTAAAGCCTTCATTCACAGGATAGTTAATAAACTCCCTTCTCTCTCTCTCTCTCTCTCAACTTCGATCTTTCTCTCTGCAACATCATGGACCGAGTTTCGTGGCAACTTGGGGACGTACGAAACGTCGCACTGATTGCAGTATTCGCGACAAGTCACCCCAAAAACCCCCCCCCCCCCCCCCCCCCCCCCCCCCCCCATTTACCCCTGCGCCATCCCGACGCCTCGAAACTTTCGGCCGCGTATTCCGGGATGAATCGAGAATAGTTTATGCGAGCTTATATAATTTTCATCCCTGCTAATTGCATTCGCTTCGTTACGAACAACCAGAGACATAAATATCGCACCTGTAAATCTCATCTTATCAAAATTGTAGAAAATTCTAGTTTCTGATTGCACGCTTTTTTCTTCTCGTTTTTTTTTTCAATTTTTTTTTTTTTTTTTTTATAAAAAAAGAAACTTTTTTTGTAATTTTTTGGAACTGAAATTGGGCCAATGGTTTTTGATTTCCGGACGGGACGATTATCGAATTTGAATATTCTTTTGCTTGAAATTGATAGTCTCGAACTGTCATCGGGGGCAAGTGCGCGCAATTTGATATTTGAATAATCGTCGGGCTTCGAAAATTAAAATGGTACAATTATAAATAGGAAATCAAAACGGTAAAATTGTAATTAAATAATTATAATCAGGTGAGACATTTGTTCGAGTCATTATTGAATTAAGAAACTTTACGGAAAATCTTCTTAATTGTTTTTTTTTAAAAAAAAGGGGAGTAATCGAGGGAATCCGGAGGGTGCTTATTTCGTCCTTGTTCAGGCAATAATTGGCTTCCCTCTGGGGTCAGTAGATGCCTCAATGCTCGAACAAAATTTGTCCAAAAATGTTTTTTTTTCTGGCCGATGGAGACTACGAAAATCGTACAATCGTTGTCTTTTTGCGTTATCTTAGTACAGAAATACAATCGTAGTTTGCAAAAAAAAAAAAAAAAAAAAATTCAAACGGGAAGATAAGTGATTAAAATGACTGAAAATGAAAATACATATATAAAAACGTAAAAGTCCTTCTCATACACCCACAATAAATTGAAAAAAAAAAAAAAACTGGAAAAAAATAAAACTTTTTTTGTATAATAATTGACCTTCGTACGAACGTATTCTTCGATGAAATTTTGAAAAATTCCAAGCAAAGGCCACGGCGAAAATGGCTTTAAAAAATTAGTTAAAAAATTTACGTAAATTTATTCAATTTATGATATTTTTTTTTTGTTTTTATTGTTTTTTTTTTCTTCAAATATACGACCGCAATTAAAAGGTCGTTTTATGATCGATTTTGGAATGGATAAGTCGTCGTGTATGTAAAAGTGATTTTTCGAGCGAATTGCTTATCCGTCTAACGATAAATGACAAATGAACCACTCCTAGCTCGATAGAGATTAGCTTAGTGGCGAGAAATACACACACAGGCGAAACATCCAATCTGAACTCTCAAAATAATTCATCGATCGAGGCGGCTGGTTTTCCACCGTTGAAACGTTGCAATTAACGTTTGATCATGAATCACAAAACGTATACAAGAGAAGTTATACACGCTCTCAAAACTTTCCTTCCATTGCTAGCTCGTGGCAAGGATTAATTATTCAAAATTGTATTATTCCATCAAAGTTATGATTGTAAGCAGGTGAAATCATGACAAGCGTAACGATCGCGGACTCGTTCCTCGTTGCGAAAGTACAGCTCTCCTCGTTGGATTGTAACGAATCCTCGAGCGGACAAATGGATCAAACGTGAGGTTTAACCACTGCTAAGAATCATGGAAAGCATCGGAAAAGAAACTTTAGAAAAAGTAGATTTCGTTCTCGATCTGGAACGACGATTTTAAAATCAGGTCTTGAAACAACGTTCTACTATTTTCATACCTCTACGATTATCCATCAGGCTTAAAATAAAACAAGTTTTTTTTTAAATCCAATATTGAATGAATTTAAAACATTCACTATATATTAAATTTAATATTTAAAAAAAAGATATAAAAAAAAATATTTTTAAAAAAGAGTCATTTTAATTTCAAAATTTCTTTAGAGGAGATAAAAACTGTGTGACGTTTGAACTCAAGGTCTTGAAACAGCGTACTACTATTTTCGTAACTCTACGATTATCTATCAGGGCGCAAAAAAAAGTTTTTTTTTGAAATTTAATATCGAGTGAATTTAAAAAATTCACTATATATTAAATTTAATATTTGAAAAATTCATCAAAATTAAATTCTCGATCTGGAACGACGATTTTAAAATCAGGTCTTGAAACAACGTTCTACTATTTTCATGGCTCTACGATTATCTATCAGACTAAAAAAAAAACAAGTTCTTTTTTTAAATTTAATATGAAAAAAATATTTAAAGAAAAATATTAATTTTTATTTCCAAATTTCTTAAGAGGAGATAAAAACTGTGTGACGTTTAAACTCGAGTTATTTTTTGGGACATGTAAAAACGACTCTCGTTTTTGTGTCGTGGGTTAAAAAATAGCCGATCATCTCGTTGACAGGTGAACAACGAAATTTGTCCTACTTGGTGCATTCATCCTGAAATATAATCAGGATAAATGCAACAATTTCGGGTTTACGAGTGGGATCAGCTTTCGAGTCCTCGTTTACTGTAAATCCTATCGAAAGTATCTCGCATCGTGCAATCCGAAACGTAACACAAAGCGTTACGAAACAAATAACAAGAACCAAACAAACAAACAAAAAATTAAAAAAAAAAAGAAGAAAAATAACATTCAAAGTTCCCGAACGTTTGTCAAACCCTGGTAACATCAAACAGAGGGAATTTCGTTTCGCAACGAGCCAAATAAGTTTATCGATAAACACGCCGTTGAAAATTAATCAGCTAATTAGCTCGTGAGGAATTTGGAACTCGAAGAGCGTTAAGTTTTAATGAACAATCGGTCGAGAGTGGTAATTATTTATATTTCCACATATAGCGATCGGGAATGAAACGCAAGCTCTCTCCGTCTCTCTCTTTTCCTCGTATACGAAATTAACACGCAAACAGTTACAATATATTAACATATAATGAATTGATTATGTAGGCCGAGTTAAAACAGAAACGATTCCAAGTTTCGTATACGTTGTACATTTTATAGCCACGAGGAGTTATTACTCCACAAAGTACTCGGCTTACTGTTAATTAACGTTATTTCAGTTTGCAATTTCGTTCGAAATTTAGTTTGCAATTTGCCCGGATTTCTGTAATCGCGTTCCAACTGTAGAAATTTGTTCGTACGTTTACCCAAAGATTTTGTAATTTCGAATATTTTTTATCTGGTTGTCATACGTCTCTTTGTACTTTTCGATATTCCAGTATTTTTTGTTTTTCGTCACCATTTGAAAAAAAAAGTATTATTCGCTGGTTTTAGTTTTTTATAGTATTAGATGGATCTTTTGTAAAGGTTTTTTATATATTATTTTTTTCCATATTATTTTTTATTTTTTATTATTTTTTTACGTATTATCAAATAAAGCATCGAGCGAAAAGTTAGTACAAAATGGAAAAATACTAAATCGTAAAAAGTGGAATTGTTTAGCCTTACAAATAACAAATTCCATAATAAATTAATACTCAAAAATGTTGATTTTCCAAGTATACATTTAATTAATACATTCAGATAAATTTAATTAACACGAGCAGAATACTTATTAAATTAAATTGATAAATTTAATACGAATAAATGTATTAATATAATAATATAATAAATTATTGTATTAACAAATTTGATAATAAATTAATAATATTAGTACGACCAGATATTAATTCAATTAGACTGAATACGATCACCATACACTCAATAATTAGCTAAACAAAACCAATATATAATCAGTTATTAAATAATCGCTGATTTGTCCATCGTTAAAACAAATCTTTCAGTATTTCATAAATTGCCTGAATAATAATGATCAATATTATTTTACTTTTATTATTTCATGATTATATTAATTAATGGACAATAAACAATCAGAGCTTTTAAAGACTTATTTGAGCCTTGCCTTATCAGGAACTCGTCAAATACGATCGAAAAATTAATAACACCTTAAAGGACCTTATACGAGTAACGTCCTGTCAATTTTCCATTCCATCTATCGTCAAGCACGATTCAAAGTTGATAGATGGTAACTTTACCATTCGTGTCTCGACGTCTCGTCTTCATTGTTTTCTTGTCATATCTAACAACGCGGTTGTGCAAATAATCATTCCTTCCGCTGAATCCGGTCTTTTTAGAAATTCATATTCCTCCTCGGGCACTCCTTCCCTGGTAGAAATACACGATTCTACGACGAGGACTGTGCACGAGGACGAGGACAACGAGGCGTACTCCATTTAAGGAACACGTAACCACTTTCTATTCCGCGCGGTCGTATGCTCTCGATCTACCGTATAAAACCGATTACAATATTTTTCATTTTTTCTACCCCTCCCTTCTTTTTTTTAATCAACCTTTTGGCTTCGGAGAGTTATGGGTCTTCTAAAGGACGTTACAAAAGTTACGAAAATCACGACTTCGTTACTTTAGTTTTCGAACCGTTAAAACACCATGTAAATTTAGGCTTTTTTTCATTAAAAACGCTTTTTTTGCCATCGATAATTAATTTTGAAACTTTTTTTTTTAATTTTCACTTCGTTATTTTGTAAATTTCAGCTGCTGATTTTTTTGCGAAATTTTGTGGTGTATCGTCTCAACTTCCATTTTTAACGTTAATTTTCGTATGAAAATTTCGAATTACGTTGAGCTATGATTAATCGTTTATTTATCTTTTTCCCTATTTTTGTTTATATATTTTTGGTTCCTTATTTTTATCGCTGTTTTCAAAAATCATTTTATAGATTTATATTTTTATTACTGTTTTAATCGTTTTGAACGCGAATTGAGGTTATAAATGTGTAAGTAAAAAAAAAAACTGAACATTTTTCAACAATCGTTGCAAGCATTTTTTTTTCGGGCGAAAAAAAATGCTAAAACGAAAATCACTCGATCATTTTTTGTAGAATACATCATCTTATATCCTAAAATTTGTATAACCTAAAGTAGAAAATCAAAATTGAAAACAAAATATAACGAAACAAGCTTTTATTCAACGTACTAAAAAGTTGAAAATATTTGTTTCAACTAATAATAATAAACATAAAAAATTAAAAAAAACTGTAAATTATAGAATATTTTTTCTAAATTATTATCATTTTATAACAATTTCATAATCCACAAACAATATCATAAAAAAGTTATAAATATACAAATCCAATTGATCAAAATACTAAAAACCAAAAAAACATGAATTTCGTACTTACCACAAAATGAAATAATTTCCTACATTTGTATCAACACCTACCACATTAAAGTATTAAAAAAATATTAATCTTTGACCAACAAGAAATATCCTAAAATTAATAACTATCGTAACGGTCGTAATCGATGAATTTACGAGGAATAATGTTTCCGTGCCATAACACGCGATTGGAAAATGGCAGAGCTTCAATCCGATCGATAATTCACAATAGAGATTTCATTTATGCAGGACCACATAATGTACACGTGGGGGTCGTTCGATATATCCCGTCTTCTCGGGCATGGCGATGAGGGATCTCCCGGCATCATCAGCACGAGCATAGCCAATTAAACGTTCTTGCCTCCTATCCCGAATAATTCCAATTAAGTGCGAGAAGGAAAGTTTAATTAAATCTTGTTTAATAGGCTTAAGAAACTCCTTCGGAGATTGAGAGAGATCTCCTTCCTCCCGACCACCCGCGCGTCCCTCCACCCCTCCAATCTTCCAAGGAGGGAGGAATTTCCCCTCTCCCCCCCCCCCCCCCCCAAACTTCGAACATAATAGAACGAAGCTCAATGACGTTAAAGGGTTTAATGCTGGCACTGCGTGTTTTCCGCTCATCCTCTTAACGGCACGCTCAGACTCTTCCGGCACCGCGCATGACCGAATTATTGCCTTGTTGTTTTTTCAATTTTTTATATATTTTTTTTTAATTTTTTTTTTCGTCGCTGAAGTTGCATCGTTCGAATCCGATAAAAGTTATTGCCTTCTCATCCGGCAAACTTTTGTTCGGCTCTCGATTTTTTTTTTGTTTTTCGGACTCCTCATTGGAATTCTGCCAACTGAACGCGTAAAAAACAACGCATGAAATATCCCATTGAAAAGCTACGTATAGACGATAATAAAAAGTGAAAATAAATATACGAAACAAAAGCTGAAAGTTCCGAAATCAAATATGAAAAACTAATGAAACAGGTATTTCGTGGTAATTAAACGTGTTTTGTTTTGGGAATTTTTATTGCAAATTAAGTGGTGGTGCATAAAGGACTTGTGATAATGAAAGTTTCATTTATTGAATTATTTCAGGTTTTTTAATCGAATTCCAAATTGCATTTTCCAGTCAATTTATAAAATAGTGCAACGATTTTTTCAAAGACTATTTAGTTACCGATTATTAGAAAAGTATCTGTATATTGATTTTATTCGGATTATCATTGATAATATTAACATTATTTCAACGTTGATACGTTAATACGAAAAAATTTCTTTATTCTTTTATTAATATAATATTTTATTTACAAAAACTCATCAATTTTGTCACTAACGATTCGACAATTGACTTTTCTCATTTTAAAAGAGCATCCTGTGTGAATAAGTCTATAAATTAATTACTGAGATATCACAAAATTAGTTGCAGAAATTAATTGAAAAAGAATTAGTATTTTTTTAATTAATTCGTCAATTGATAAATCGTTTTTTTATTGCTTTTTATTACAAAAAAAACAAGAATAATAAACAAATATATAATAATTCAATTAACAATAAAAATACTAAATATATGGCTTTTATGCTTTGCAATAAAAAAGCAAAGAAAAAATTTTGAAATAAAGTGATACGTTATTTGAAAACTGCCTGTTGACTCGACCTATAGATTAGCTGAGTAATTACCAGTAGTCACCCAATGAACATTCATACTAATTTTTCCCCCATCAAGGACACTTCCTTTTTATTGACTCGTGCAATCAACGAGGTACGTCTTTCTCGGTGAAATTGAAACCCTGTAATGAAAAATGAGGATTCGATAATTGAGAAAGCGATACCCGAGTATGTGTTTTCCATTTTTATTTTCAGTTATTACATGTCTCTCCATAGACCAAGTTTCGATTATCGTCGATGATTTATGGAATTGCTAGCCAAGTGTTTGCACACGTAAAACAAGTTCATGCTCAAGCTCTTACTCGTATACGAGGATTTCCAACTCCAATCGACTCGAGCTTCTAATTCGAGTCAACATTCGAATCATTCATGATTTTTATTTTTTTCTCAATGCCAACAAAACGGTTTTTTTTTTTAATTATTTCATAATTATTTATTATTTATTTAGTATTTATTATTTATTTATTATTTATTCAGTTTTTATTATTTCATACGGAGCCCCAAAAATGATCAACGTATTACAATTTCAATTCATTCAAATATATTTAAAAACTGGAAAAAAAAGCAAGGGTGATCTTTCAAAAATTTTCCCTCCCCTCTCTCACATCTGACATAAGGATTTTCGAAAATAGTCTTTTTTGTATTACAGTATTTTCTCGAACTCAAAAACCTTTTACATTTTTATGGGAGATCGACCTTCGCAATTTATTTTCGACATTGCGTTAAGAAAATTTTTCTACATCAATATCACCCCCTCCAAAGCTCATCCAAAAGCCAAAACTAAAAGAAACTCTCAACTTCGTCAACTTTTTTCGTGAACTACAAAACCCTATAAATTATAGTATTAATGTACAGTATTTACTGAATAAAGTAAAATAAAAAAATGTACTATGAAAAATAAAAATTAATACAGTCATTTTTCGAAAAAATCCTCAAACTTTATAATTATAAAAAATGAAAAAACCCGTTTTCGGCATTTTTTTCGAAATAACGAACTTTTCGAAAAAGTGCCTTATTCCAGATTTGTTTATTCACCATGAAATTTGTCAGTGTCACGTCGCCAGGAAAATTCTCGTACGCTGTATACACGTGCTACGATCTTTTTTTACTCCTCTTGTTTATTTTTGTTCAACTCTGGTGTCTGATAGAACACGAATGTGAGAATAAGGAATAGAAACATTAGTCGAGATCGTTCGTCTCGTTTAGAGTCTGACATTCAAAGAGGAAAAGGGTGGAGGGGGAGGGGGCTTGAGTGAAAATCGTTATTTATGCAAATGCTACAAAAGGATATGGTACATGTAAACTATTTCTGGTGCTCGAGAGGATTTAATTGGATGGCGATGAAAGCTGCTCCTGTTCGTTTAAATGGACACGTACAGACTCGAAATCATTGGTGTGGATCGTAGCGATCATCGAATAGCTTACCTATTCGAGTACACATTACGATTTTACAGTTTGGAATAGAAATAGGAGAAAAAGAGAGAGAGGGAAAAAAACATTGCAGCATGATCGTAGCAGAGGTACGAATCTGGTGAACACACACACCTATTTTTTTTCCCCTACAATACGATTTTCTATAAAAGGTACAAAAGTAACTGAAATAGTCAAAGATTTTATCGCAACTGTTGCAGCCGTGAATTATATAAAAAGAAAACTAATTGACTGCCACGAAAGTTGAGGAAAAGGATACACTTGAAATGTCAAATTTATTTTTAATTTTTTTAAATTATTTTTTAAATATTGCAAATATTATTTTTAAAGTATGTTTTTAAATATTTTTTGGTCGGTAATTTTGTAACGTTGATAGTCATTAATATTGAATAGTAAAGTATGTAATAATCAATATTTATTATCATAAATATAAATCACCATTCAATGTTTATTAACATAAATAATCATCATGGATATATAATTAATTAATATTAATTATCATAAATATGTCACCATACGTATGAGAACTTACAAATAAAGTATCAATTAATTATTCACAGTGGAGTCTCTTTTAAAATAATTTATTTGTTCAATAATTCATTTTTTTTATGACAAGTCTAAAAATGTCTTCAAAATTGTAAAATCATCGATAAATACTCTGTTTTTATTCCTATAATCGACGGGGCTTAATTTGATTCGAATAATCTCCAAAATGAGCTTTTCCAAGGAATAGACCAAATTACCGATCACTAAATTACACAATTATCGTTGTCCGGATTTTTGGGTCTCGGGCCCTCTTTGATAAAATCATCGATGTTTGTAAATATGCGCACGCGCTAAATAATTGATTAAAAAAAAATCAAAAAAATTGAAGTTTCACCGTACCCGACGATTTGAAACAAAGTCATGAATATAAACGTTACAGGTGTACATAAACAATTGCAATAGCGAAAAATGACGATATCCATGACGCTAAAAATCCAGGAAAAAAATCATCCTTCCGACATGGGGATAAATCGGTCTCGTGAAGAGATTTATCTCCGAGATGGGACATTTTAACAAGCTGATATACCAGTGGGAAAATAAATGATAATATATTGTTGTACAGGTCGAATGTTACGTGCTCGAGTGTTCGCTCTCATAAATTCTCATCGTATAACCGTGCGGTCGCGATATCCTTTCGTTATGTGGCTTATTGCACAATTTTCTTGCTTGATTACGTTCTCCTGGTGAATTTTGTTTGTTCGGGCTTGAGAAATTGGATAATTAAATACTTGAAGCGTTTGTCCGATGTAAATCCTAATTCAGCGATAATTCATAACAATTATTGAATGAAAATAATTCATGGCGTTTCGTATTAATGTAGTATATATTAAATAGTCGTGATTAATTAATTTTATATAGTTTATTGTGTATATATTATCATATATATAATTAATTAATTAGTTTACTAATTATGGATTATTAATTATAGATGTACTGATTAATTTCAGTCGACGATTAGTTATTTTAAATAATTATAATCATCAATTTTAATGATGTATTATATTAAGGTTTTTATAATAAATAGTTATAGTAATTAATTAATGTTCTCAGGTTATTATGTATAAATTATTTTATTTATAATTAATACATTTATTAATGATGGATTATTAATAATAAATATATTGATGAATGTTTAGTGAATTAATTGATGAATTAATGAATGATTATTATGGCGATTGAAACGAATGAATGAATTATCTGTAATCTATCGTTACTTATCTATAGTTATAAGCATGAATAACCTAGAATTATTTTTATTAATTAGAACATGCCGATTCGTCAATACGTTATAACGTGAATATGATAAATAATTAATAAGTAGCGAATTAAAACAGTGATAGCGAGTGAATAAATTGTATATAGATAAATAATAATTTACTGAATATAATAAATCCACTAATAATAAAAGGGTATTTTATTTAATTAATAAAATTAATAATAATATTATCTATTAAAAGAAAAAATGTTAAAAATAAAATTCAATAATATATACATAGAATAATAATAACTTGTGAACAAATCGTACATGGAAATAATTAATGGCTTATTAATCAATACGAAAAAATAAATCACAAATTCCGCTGGTGAATTTGATACAATAAATATCCACTGTATACACTCAATATTAGTTTTAACGGTGAAAAATACGTAGCAAACGTATTATTTCGTGACAGATAAATAACTGGCAGACTTTTAATGCCCGGTGAGAAGCGTGAAAAAACTCATTTATGATTTTCGTCAGCACAAAAATATTCCATAACCGAAAAGAACAAATTAATCTTTTTCTTTTTTTCTTTCTTTATTTTGCCGACCAAGAATACCTCGAGTACACAGATTAATAACTCGTGTAAACCCTGGTGATTCACTTGTACCGTTCCTTCCGATTCTAATTTCTCGTGGTGTATGGTTGCGTCATTGGCTGTCGTTTCACAAACCGGTTTCAGGCGATTTCGAGGGCTCGCCTCTCTCTCGCTCCCCCCTCTCTTCCTCTTTTTATTTCTCTCCGTCTATTTCTCTAACTTCCTTTATTTATTGGTTTATACAGCTTTACATAAATAAATAAAAATCGAGCAATTTTTTTATTAATTTTTTTTTCGTTATACATTCGGTTATATAACGATTATTGTTATTTTTTTTGTTGTTTATACATTTAGTTGTATGACGATTTTTATTATTTTCTTTTGTTCTTACTGCCATTTTTATTACTTTCTGTGAATTCTTAGGTAATATTGTGAATTCTTAAGTAATATTCGTACTTATCTTTTAATTTATATATTCTTTTTTATTCTTTCCAATTTTTGTTTATTATTATGATTGTTTTTTTTGTATTTATTATTATTATGGTATTATTTTACATAATTTTATTTTTCGTTAATTGTTGAATTTGATCGAAAGTGAAACTGAAACATATCAAACTATAGAATTATCTCCTTCCCTCTCTCTCTCTCTTTCTCGCACTTTCAACAGCTTTTGGCTCGTGCTGATCTGGTTCTAGGAGGCTCCGGTTGTCGTTGGTCATCACCAGTTCCATTATCTCTGTCTCTCTCGATCTTTTTCTCTATCTCTCTTTCTCTCTCTCTCTCTTTTCGAAATCATTTTTCTTTTATTTCCTAATTTTCTTTATCATCGCATCGAACCCTTATCCTTTATTTTTATTCTTTATTTTTATTGTTACTGTTATTATTATTAATAGTATGACTTACGATTATTGTTATTTTTGTTATTATTGTATTTTTTATTTTATTTTATTGTTATTACTATCGATATCATGGATATTGAAACAAAATGGAGAGAGAACGGAGAGCTCGTGTTAAAGTGAACATTAGTATCGTTGGCAAACACTCGCGAACGATTCCTTATTTGCTTTCCGAAGGCCATCAACTTAAACTTTTTCCTGACAAAACCAAGATAAGAAGTAACGTTATTTATGCCTTTATCTACCCAGTCAACAGTACGTTCGTGCTACTCGTGTGAAGTTTCGACAGACCACAATCAAAATTAATGAATAACCAACTGCGAATAAATTTATAGAAGTTTCAAAAACATTGTTCACTTCGGATTGGTTCATTGCAAATGTTATCCCGGTGTGTAATTTGAAAATGACGTCAATATGTTATCAAGAGATTTTATAGAAGATATACCACTCGCGTAGGAAAACACATTTGTGGAATAAAATTCCGGAATAATTCTTGTATTATTATTTCATCAAAAAATATAATTCCCCGAAAATCCTAGAATTCCATTGGCCACAACATCGTACATCAGCACCGAAAAATTGGAAATTTCACGTTTCTCCAAGTTTAGCAATATTTAGCCAATACATCTCGTACAATTTTTATTTCTCAGTACGAAATATAATGATTTTTTAATATCTCCATTTTTCTAGTGATTTTGTAATATCGATTCAGCAATACTTAAATATTCAAGGTTTAACAAACTTTGCCAGAAAGAGACGAGTTCGCAAATGAGATTGCGTCATTATCGATTCGTTTAATTCCCTTTTGTATTTTCCTTTACGTTGATTTCCTTTTTCTGCTTTTCCTTTGTTCGATTGAGTCATATGGACGTTCTCGGCCTCGTTTTTCGAATGCTAGAACTACGGTGAGAGAAAAAGATAACGGAAAGAGAGAGAGAGAGAGAAAGTGTTCTTCAGGAAGACACCCGAAGGGGGATTTACATTCGTAATTTGTATTTTAATCAAGCTACTAAAAACTTTGTTCCGGAGCTCATTTCGAGTTACGAAACTAACACAAAACTTGTTCTTCAATTCGGACCACCCAGTCTTCATACATATGTATATACGTATACCCGCGATATAGATTTACATATACGTATACACATACGCGAGGATTCGTACCTGCTAGCCGAGGGCAAACATCTCATTTCATTTGCCCCTTCTCAATTTTAAATGAGAGCTCGTATAACTCCATCTACGATTCTGCATCTTTATAACGGGGTTATTTGTTTTTATATGTTATCTATAAATATAATTCAAGGGGAGTGAGTAGGAATTTACCAGAAAGCTCAGAATTCCGAATTTTCGTAGCCCGAAATTACGAATTTCGTAAACGTTTACGAAATTTGTTTGGGTTTGTTTGGGTCCGTTAATTCGATCTCCGACCCTCGATTTTAAACAAACCCAAACGAAACAAACAATTTTACGAAATTTGTAGTTTCGGAATATTCAAATTCTCATATATATTTTAATATTGAAAAACAGATTTTAAAAAGTAAATTAAAACGACGTATAGTTAATTTTTATTTAGTAAAAATAATTTAATTACATTTTTCAATTGTAATTATATTGAAAATTAAAGTTATTAATTTAATAATATCATTTAAATTGATTTATTAAATTTTGTATGGCGCCGTAAATTTACAAAAATTTAATCAACATTTTACAGCTGTTTATTCGATTATATGGAAATTTGTAAAATTCGTCAAAACTCCGCTTCGCGTTTTTTTTTTCTGATGACGAATCAATAAAAATGACCGATTCTTGTACTCATGCTATCGATCTCATAGTTACTTTTGTCGTTCTCGTATGTTGTCGAAGATGATAAATTATAATCATCATTTTTAGGTTGTTATCGATCAGTCAAATTTATTTCGCGATGTAAATAATTCAAAAATCCGATACTCGAAAAATACAACTTTTGCAGGTTATATTTGCATAGCTTCGATGAAAATAGAAATTGATTTTTCGTTTTTTTTTTTTTTTTTCGAAACATTCTATACGATAGATTTAAACTACAAAATTCAATTTTCAAGTAAATAAAGTAAATTTGAGTAATTGAGTAATAACAAAATAATTTGAATGTAAATTAAATTAAATTTAATTTAATCAAGCAATTCGTTATTACTAAATTTCAGTAAATTTGAATATATTTAATTAAAATAATAATAAAGTAATTAGTTATTACGAAATAAAAGTCAATTTGAGTAATTGAGTAATAACAAATTAATTTGAATGCCACAATAAATATTGAAATAAACAAATAAAAAAAAAATTCGTTGATTTTCAACGACGCAAACTTCAACACCTGTTTGATGGGTTATTTGGAAAGAGGTTTGTCAGACCACGAGTTACACCTCGTTACCGGTACGATGATGTGTACAAACGTCTACAAATCCTACTCCTTTTTTTTCCCTCTTCCTATGCACTTTTATCCGTCTCTTTCGCGGTGGCTCGTTCAACTAATTTCTGGATAGGACAGCGAGTGGTCTTCAAGGATTCGTCGAAAATATAAAACCGTCACGTATAGGACGTGCGCGACGTAATATGTATAAAAATAAATATACGTTTGCTGCGAGATCGTTGGTAAACTGCAAACGAAGTACTTTCGTAAAGAAGAGTAATTACGAGTCTCTCAGCGATAAATCATCCTCGTTTCTCGTGGATTCTTGCCCCCTCCCCAAACCCCCCCCCCCCCTCCAACAATTTTTCTTCGATCGACGACACTAATTAGAACTCGTGAGTGAGTGAGAGGAAAATCAATTCTCTTTCTCTCTTTCGACTGCTTGTCTACCTCGGTAGGTCGTTTCGTACATACGTTTTTTTATACCCAATTTAAATTGACTCACTCTACATCCGTCTCGTTGATCCTTTGAGGTAGTACTAGAGGATTTAGTAGTTAATTATGTATATCTATAATTTGTTAAGTCTGAAAATAGTAAAATACAATTTATAATTGAGCATAATAATATTCATCGTAAAAAAAGAATTATTCGAGATGTGTTGGTAATAAATATGTTTCATAATCATTTGGGTTTGTTTGGGTTCGAGATGTGTTGGTAATACACTTGTTCAATAATTATTTCGATTTGTTTGGGTTTGTTTGGGTTCGAGATATGTTGGCAATAAAATTGTTCAATTATTATTTGGGTTTGTTTGGGTTCGAGATGTGTTGGTAATAAAATTGTTTAATAATTATTTGGGTTTGTTTGGGTTGGGATGTGTTGGTAGTAAAATTGTTCAATAATTATTTGGGTTTGTTTGGGTTCGAGATGTGTTGGTAATAAAATTGTTCAATAATTATTTGGGTTTGTTTGGGTTCGAGATGTGTTGGTAATAAAATTGTTCAATAATTTTTTCGGTTTGTTTGGGTTCGAGATGTGTTGGCAATAAAATTGTTCAATAATTATTTGGGTTTGTTTGGGTTGGGATGTGTTGGTAATAAACTTGTTCAATAATTATTTCGATTTGTTTGGGTTCGGGATGTGTTGGTAGTAAAATTGTTCAATAATTATTTGGATTTGTTTGGGTTCGTTTGGGTTCCAGTTTCCATCCGCTATTTTTTTAATTGTACTTTCGCGATTATTGTGATAAGGCAGTTTACGATATTTCGTACTGAGAAATAAAAATTTCACGCGATGCATTCCTGAAATATTGCTAAACTCGGAGGAATGTGAAATTCGCAAGTTTTTGGTGCTAATATTTCTTGGCCAATTATCACTCGTCGTGCTCATTCGCCTTGCTTTATTAGAAACTTATCGTTGGGAATATAAACGTTACGTTTGCACTCTTGAAGTGTAAAATGCTCGATGTCTCGCTTGAATGTCTGCGCAATAGGTCTCTCGCAATGAAACGTCAATTTTCCAACAGATGGCGCTGCTTGAACGACTCGAACGATTCGTTCAACAGCACTTGAGTTTTCGTTGCATCGATATCGAACTATTGCTGGATCGATAAACGTCCAGTTAAGGGAATGACGAATACGTTGGAAACTTTTGACGCGGCGCCTCGTTACGTCGCTGATGACAATTTTGGGATTTTGCGCTACGATCGCAGCGTGGAGAAAAGACGCTCGTAGTTTCGTCCCAACGAAAATACACACGTATATGTACGTGTGTCAACCGATACTCGCATACGTCTCTATAGTATATAAGAAGCTCACTCTACGACCTTCAAATTTCGTGATTTTTGAGATTCCGGAAAACTGGCCGGGGTAGTCGAACATTTTTTTTACTTTTTAAAAGTATCAAAAGGGTCTGTTTGATCGAAAATTTTCAGCTGATTAAGAATATGAACGAATTTTCGTCGAAAGCACTGCACACGACATAAAAAATCGTGATTTTAGAAGTTTTTTACCATTTTTTCACGGAAATTTTGGGTTTTGGGCAAAATTAATGGTGGATTCGTACTCAGGGGACAAAGTTACATCGAAATGGACCAATAAAAAAAATATTAAAAATCCAAAATTTTTTTCGATTTTTGGGGGGAAAAAGTTTTTTCACTAAATCATGGATAACTTCTGTTCCTTTGGGATTTGACGCTCCACTTTGCGCTCAATCTCTTCGTTATGATTTTCTCTTTAAAATGCTTTTTTAATCATTCAAATCCGATGGTTTTTCGATTTTTGACAGAATTTCAAAGTCGGACCATCGATTTTTCCAAATTTTTCCATACATACCCCTTTGCCTCTTTTTTTGCGATTTTTCAAGTGGACTTTCCGGGGAAACTACGATAGATATCGATACGAATCCAACGCCATTATTTAAGTTAGGC